>JAULCF011538983.1:0-13123 GCA_032361265.1 Devaleraea mollis
TTTGATAAACAAAGCACCAATTGGTGCTTTGTTTATCAAGGAGTATCGCCAAATTCAGAATAAAATGTAATCCCAAAGAGTACGCTAGCAAGTGCCGCCAGTGCCATTCTTATTTTTTTCGCGACGAAAGAGCACCTTGAAGCTAAAGTATGGGTAGCTAGTAGCCTAGAGTAGACCGGAAACTCAACAGGCTTGATGCACTGTCGCGTTACGACTGGGCCTCGGAGGCCTGAAACCCATCATAACTGAGATCAAAAGTATTACCTTCCCAGGGATCCAAAGACCAGACGTGCGATCAGACTTGAAGGCCCTCCTTCTTGAATATTCCGGGCTTTTAGGAGGGGCGAGGCTGATCGCAGATGAAGAGATTAAGATCAACCTCAAGCCAGATACAGATATAATGAGGCTAAGTCATAAAAGACGGCGTGAATCCCCCAGAGAAAAAGAGGTAGAGCAGAAGCAGTTCAAAAGGCACTTGAAAGCAGGCATAATAGAAGAAAGTGAGTATCCAATAGGTGTTAACAACGTATTTGTTCCCAAGAAAACACTAGACGCTCAAGATCCTCCAGAAATAAGAACAGCCAGCGACTTTAGGCCAATTAATGCAGCCACCATAAGAGACTCATATCCTCTCGAGGATATGAACAAGATAGTAGAGCGGCTCTCCGAAAAGAAAGCTCTTTTCTTCAATGAACATGAGAGATGGATACTGAGGTGTGGCACTACGGCCATCGGACCGATACCTCACAGTGGTAAAAACATCAATGGGACTGATGCAGTTTACAAGAATGGCTATGGGATTGAGAAATGCAGGTCTTTTCTACCAGAGGATCATTGAAAAAACGTTTAGAAAATTCTTATGGCTAAACGCAGTAGCATACAAAGACGACGTATCAGTAGCCACAAAATGAGAGAGAACACGACGAAGGTTAAAGAAAAGTATTTGAACTTTTATGGAGGAAAAAGTTAAATTAAGGATGAAGCTGAGCAAATGCAGCTTTAGAGTCACAAAGATGGACTGATTGGGGTATGAAATTGGCTTCAACCATTTCCTACCGAAAAACTTCCAAAGGCAAGCAATGGAAAAATATAGCACCAGACGTTTACAGCCAATCGCATTGAAGTCACGTCGCAGATGCCGCAAGCGGCACTCCGATCAGGACGGACCACCAAATAATATTGCCAGAAATACCACCAAGGTTTAGAGATGTTAGCCATAGCATCTCAAGTGCAGTACGCCCTCTTCGGATCTCACGCCACGGCGTAAAAAACTTTTCCCCTTGCGGAGGTGCTTTCAATCACGTGGCGGCACAATGGAAAGTGACCGAAGACCAACGAAAAGTTTGCATACCCTACTGTTTCAGTGGAGACGCCTCCCGCATCTTCGAGTAAATTGCAAACGCTTTGCCTGACGCTTCCAGCGAGAAATGGTGACAGAATATGCAGGAGCGATCCTCCAATGACTCTCAGGCTCAGGCAGCTTGCCAGGAATTCCTGAACTTACGGATGCTACCAGGTGAAACTATGTGCAAGTACGGCGACAGAGCCATGCGTCTAGCAGCTTGTCCACCAGAGTTCCCAGGATAAGAGCAAGTGAAACCACAAATGATCATAGGGATCCAGTCCAATCTCAGGAAGGCGGCTCTACTTGCTCAACATCTCCCTTTCGATGCTATGATCTCGACAATAAAGCAGATAATGAACAGCTATCAAGCCAGTACATCTCGGGGAAGAGAACGGCTGCAAGCTACGGCTTAGTCAACAGCCGCTGAATTAGCAAAGTTACGAGAGAAAAGAGGCAATTTAAAGACTACTCTCGAGAATACAATTTCTGGGAGAAGCAAGGAACCGGCACCCTGGAGAGTCTGATTGGTCCGCGAGACGATAATTTGCCCTTTGGTTTTACTTCGGAGAAGACGTGCTACCGCTGCAAATTGATCGGAAACATCGTCAGCTTCCGCGGAATCATTTGCGAGCGAGAGAACGTTCAGTAGAGAAAGTTTATCAAGGCGGTCGAAAGCCCAGCTCATATGATCGCAAGTTCCAGAAAACTAGACAGGGGCGGCCCACCACGAGTTAGAAAGGAGCATAAACACAAGGATACTAGGGCTGATTCCCCTCCCCCCGTAATCAGGACGCCATACCCCACCGCCATACAGAAGGCTGCTGCGGGCGAATTAATTCCTCAAGACGTAGAACAGCGGAAGCATACAAAGCCAAAGATCCCCAAGACGTGCTGTTCCTCATCAAAACTCCTTCCCTCCAACCCTCAAGTAGTAAGAAGAAGGTTCTCTTCACCCCGCCAACTGTATTACATGCAGACGAAGTCGGTCACAGTGATAAATTTAAGACAACTACGAATATGTCAAGAGTTCCAACTAAACCTACTTCATCCTACCTAGAAGAGCCAGTCATAAATATAGACGAAGGTAGCTGCATACTTTGTCAAGACCACGGCAATCTAGGTACTCTAGATCTACCTCAGTGGTGTGACTATTTAGAAGAAGAGGAACAAGGAGATAACTTTGAGGAATACGGAGAGTTTGATGAGGAAGCCGACTCAGCTGCACCTAGCGAAAACATAAGATACGCCTGCGAACTTTATTACGAGGAAACTAAGCAGCTATAAATTATAGACTCAGGATCTTGGTCCCCATGGATGTCAAACAAACTTTAAAAGAAATCCGGCAAATCCCAGTTACAATCATGCGCAGGTGCCAGCGGAGCTGATGGCCGCGCCCTTGATGTCCTAAGAGAAGGCATCAATAATTTCAGGTTATGGAGCAGATCATTTTCAACTAGAGTGAAAGTTTTGAGCTTACTGCCTTCAAGAATAATACTGGGAAAAAACTTCTTGATCGCAGTAAGGCTTACACTCAACCAAGTAACAGGTCTGGCCAGTTTCAAAAGACAAATAGACGGACAGGCACAGTTTTTTTCGGGGCCAATTTTGAAGAAACCCCAGGATCTCTTGAAAATGCAGACCCATCCGTACAAATATCTGCCGTAACGGCAACACTGGACCCTGCATTCACAGAGATCAAGGCAATGAAATTCCTAGCGATCAAAAGCAGCAAGGTGCGATCAGATCTAAGGGCTTCTTGAATATTCCGGGCTTTTCCGAGGGGTGGGGCTGATCGCAGACGAAGAGTTTAGGATCAATCTCAAGCCCAACACCGATATTTTAAGCTTGAGCTAAAAAAAGAAAAGAAAATAGAACAAGATCAATTCCAAAAACGTCTAGAGCCAGGGATCGTGCAGGAAAGTGAGTCTCCTATCGGGGTGAAAAACGTATTCGTCCCGAAAAAGACATTAGACGCCCAAGGTCGTCCAGAAATACGCACTGCTAGCGACTTCAGACATATCAACGCGGCAAAGATAAGAGACTCATACCATTTTGAAGATATGAGTAAGATCATAGAGTGGCTCTCAAAGAAGAAAGTTTTCTCCTCGATGGACATGAGGGATGGCTACTAGGGAGTCTCTTCAAGACCATCTGACCGCTACCTGATGTTTGTCAAAACGTCTATAGGACTAATGCAGTTTACAAAATGGCCATCGTGGCCCATGATGGGTTTGAAAACCGCTGGCCCTTTCTATCAGAGACTTGTCAAGAATAGGGTATGATAAACCATGTGGGGGCACGTGGTATCATACGAGGCCAAGTAATAATGAGTAGCAAGTGCCCTTGCTCATTATGTAGTCGCAGTTTAGTCTTGCAGCGAGAGAGATTTGAAGTAGTATAGATACCTCAGCTCTGCCTAACCGAGCTTGGAGGGAGAGAGACACCTGATAAATGACCTCGAGCGAATATTAACTAAGCTAAGAGCTAATAAGCCCGCAACAACGGAAGGAGTTTAAGTAGAACTTGAGCTACTAAGCGCAAAATGTTGGTCTGCTTAAGGACCTGTGTGAAGACAGAATAGCGCTTATAGCGCGAGTTGGTCGACTAAAGACCTGTGTGGGCGTGGGCATCAATTGCAAACTATTAGCAAGAAGACTTACGAATAAGAAGTACTTCACTATTCTACACCTAACATCAGCTGTATCATAACTGAAGACTTAAAAGGTATAACAAGACCTTCGCGAATTAGTGTTTCTTAAGAACATTCGAAAAGAAATGACTTCAACAACTTCAAGTTTTGTGTCCCTGACGTCTCAGAACACAAGAGCCGAGATTGAAGACAAAGTAGTGAACCTTATTAGCTGCGTGCTGGACTCAGAAGATGATCCCATGGACACTTTTAGGGGCTGGGTTTTCGCACACGACTTCCTAAAAATCGCAATAGTTTTATCCCAGCGATGAGCGACATAAGTGCTGATGCTCTTATGACTTACTTTTGTACCAACGACGAGTGCAGCAATATATTGAGGGACCACTTTGGTGATGCAGTTCCATCAGCCAAACAAAGAGAAATTCGGGTTTTCACATTCCTGGCAGGAGAAGGAGCTTCTGTACGGAAGGCAGCAAAGCAAGGCGAAATGCCCAATTTTACGATTTAGGTCTCGAAATAGCCAGGATTATGAATCCCGAAATATACGAGCAGGAAGTACCTAGGCCGAAGGATAGAAACCTTGCTAGAGCGGCATCAAATGAATCCAAGCGTTCAACAAAAAGTGATGATTCAGATACAAGTGCCATAGCATAAGACCTAAAGCGACTAAAAATGGGAAAATACCTCAGAAATGAGGGCGAGAATAGCCGCCTTAACACAACTTACGGGAGGGACCCATATAAGGAGCGCGGCTATGTACCAGACGTGGACGAAAACGTGACTGTACGGAAAATCAACAATGACCGCCGGAAAAGCCACTGTAGCGAAGTTTTTTCAAAAACCGGTCTCGAGGTTGCCGCTGGATAGTTACCAAAAAAGATCATATGCCCCTGAAATTGCTTCAAACACTCTAGTAGATCAGGGTTTTTTGGGGAACGGGCCAGGCGATAATGATCCGCCAGGCGAAGATGACCCAGAAGACGAAAGCCCAAGCGGGCCAAAAAGAGAAAAATATTTACCCAGAGATCGTGGAAGACCATATTCAACCAATACATATAGATTCGATTGGGAGAAAGCCATGAAAGGCCTCAATGAATTTTATCGGGGCCCGGGTAAATACGAAATCTACAGTGGGGACCTTGAATATAACCACAGGAAATGCACGGTTAAAGAAGCTTTCGAGTGCTGGGAGGACATTAATCCTCAATATACCAAGGGATCCACTACGAACGATAAGATACAACTTATGATATACAACGTATTATCGAAGCCAGTTAAACAAAGCGTGCAAAGTTGGCTTAGAGAAATGAATTACGGGGAAAGATATCTTATCGACGAAGGCCATATTTGGAAATTTGTCAGAAATATGTATGAGCTATTGCTATAGCAACTCTTCTCCCTAAGAAAAGACAAATTTTATCTGATATAAGCTGAGGCGGATACAGAAGTCGAAATTTAGCAATGATAGACGGCGCCGATATAGCAAATGGATTTGGAAGGAGATATGCAAGGCATCTTCTTCTCTCGGCGAACACTATCAACACCCAGCTATAGTGAGAGACAATTTTCTGACGGCTTGCAAAAAAACGGATTTTAAAACTGCTATCGAAAGGGAAGAAGCAGTCTACTCGAGAGACTTTAATGGTGAATCTATGGCAGCGTTTTGTCAAGGCTTGGACGAATTGCCGACACAGAATCCCATCAACTAATCAGCGCTAAAGTAAAAAAGCATGATAAGCAAGAGTTAGAATTAAAAACTAACTATGCCACCGACTACGACGATATCGACAAAGACAAGTTTGAAGCTTATCTAGACTCGTACTATGGAAGCGGATAACCCTCTCGCAATGAAAGCGGGTACCCTTCTAGAAAGCCATACACGAGAAAAGGAGTTTCTTTTAGAACCCCAGGCTCAGAAAATCTTCCGTACAAATCGATAATGGCCACTACAGACCCTCAAGGAACCAAGATGGTTAATGGTATAGGACGGCACTATACTGGACCACCACCCCAAGCATGAGAATATCTAAACAGAGATGACCGCAGGACGGGTCTGCCAGCTATATGCCACATCTAAAATTGTGGTTCTCAGTACCACCTAGCAAAGAAATGCCCAAAACTAAGCCCTGATCGGCGCATATTTTTAGCTCTGCTTGTGGAAGAATCTAAAAATAGTATGGCCACGGAACACGAAGCGGGAGAAAAACAAGACCCGCCAGATCCCGAGGATACCAACGAAACTTTTTTCATGAGAGCACTATCAGACACAGTCATGGAACATGCCTGTATCAAATCTTTCAATGACCACCAAGATCTCAGTTTTGAAACGGAAAAGGAAAATGTGGTTTGCGCTGAGGGCCTTAGCTCTAAAAGTAACAAAACCCTTGTCAATTCGACTGACAGTATGGAAAAGATCCGTTTATATCTTCCGCCATCCAGTCCAGAATTTACAGCAAATGTGTGTCTAGATGTTGGCGCACCACTATTAGTTTCAGGCTTAAAAGCATACCTACACGACTGTAAAGCCATGGGCCAGAACGAAGATCAGTGCGTGGAACTCTTGGTGCCTTCTGAAAAGATATTCATATTTGGAGAAAAAAATGCAAAAGTCTCGGAGTAGCGTCAGCTCATTTGATTACAAATACCAGCAAAAGGATCGTATACACAAGAGACATAATCGACCAGAGTAATAGAAAAGACTTTACGAAAATAGCTATGGCAGATAGCTGTCGCATATCAAGACGATGTTTCAGTAGCTACTGAGAACGAAGAAGAGCACGTCCAAGCTCTCAGTAAAATCTTCGAACTTCTAAGAGAATAGAATTCAAGAATGTAACTAAGCAAGTGCAGTTTGGGAGTAGCAAAAATGGAAGTATTGGGTTACGAAATCGCTTACAAACACATAATCCCAAAGAATTCACATAGACATGCCATGGAGAAATATAAGACTTCCACGAACGGCAGCGAGATCTTGTCCTTTTTGGGGGTCGTGCAATTCTTTGTTCGACACATATAGTGCGCCGCCGACCGCATGGTATCGCTATACGACATTCTAAAAGGTACGGCATGAAATAAGAAAAAACCAAAGTCCCAAAACATTCGCATCTTTGGCTGGCAAGAGAAATGGGGAAAAACACAAGAAGAAGCCTTTATAGATCTCAGAAAAGAACAACAGTAGCTATCCCTGCCCTACTAGTAGCTTACGAGCAAGGAAACAGATACCGCCTGATCGCAGATGCATCTGGGGTAGGATATGGCGCAGTCCTGCTCCAGTAACAAGAAGATGATGACTTCAGACCTGTAAAGTTTCTTTCCCGCAAGTTCATAGGCCCAGAAACACGCTTTACAGCCACAGAAAATTAAGCAGGAGCTATCATTTTGCCTTGTGGGAGCTGAGAGCTTTCCTAGATGAAGAAAATATCGAGCTCGACACCGATCATAAGGCGTTTAAGTGACTGTTAGACATACAACATCCCCGTACCCGACTTGCTAGATGGATACTAGAACTCCAAGACTTTGATTTTACTGTGTATTACTCACCCGGAGACAGAAAAAATGCTCACAGTCCCTGACGCTTTAAGCAGATAAAGCGTGTATGCAGACACAGTTCTCTTCACGCGTTGCCTAGAATTGGTACTATAAATAGAGGAGGGAGACTGAGGAGTCGAAGCCATGATACAAGCGCAAAAAGAGGAGTGGGGAGATCTAGAAGAAAAAGCAGCAAAAGAAAAACATTGCCTAGGGAACGAAGAAGGAATCATGGTTTTAATAACAAAAGCTGGACCCCGAATTATAATACCAAAAGCTCTAAGGAACAGAGCCTTAAGAAGAATTCATGGAGATTCGGACGCCGGACATTTTGGACTCACACGATCAGCAGTCCGGCTTATACCAAAAATAATTTGGCCTGGTTGGCGTGAGGACCTAAAGGATTTCGTCAAGAAAAGCTTAAGATCTGAAATGGTAAGACTTGGAAGAGCAAAAACTCAAGCTCAAGCTTTAATGAAAGTCTATCAAGTAAGTCACCGATTTGAAATGGTAGCCATGGATATTTTGGAAATCAGTCCGGCTTCTAAAGGCTTTAAGAAACTCTTAGTTATGGGATATTGCCTTAAAGATCCACGATCAGTACCCCAATCAGAGATTAAGGAGCTCAAAAGGTGGCCCGCGCATTATTTGAAAAGTGGATCTCTATTTTTGGACCACCAGAAAATTTACTAAGCGACAGGGGTACCTAGATGACGGGAAGAGTAGTTGGTAATTTATACAGGCTGGTAGGCACAAACAAAGTCATGACTACAGCACACCATCCTCAAACTGACGGCCAAGTAGAGAGGTTTGACAAGACTCTGGTGGATATTCTATAGAAGAGATTAATCGGCGAAGAAGATTGGGCTGACCTATTACCACTAGTTACCACTAGTTACCTTCCAGTACAACACTTCTCAGCACAGAACCACTCAGAGATCTCCATACGAAGCCATGTTCGGAGCTCAAATGTTTGAAATCGATCATGGAATGTTTATGAGCTACCGACTGGACGAAATTGGTAGGCACAATCACTGGCAGATCGGCTCAAGGAATTACATGCCGAATATTTTCAATGAGCAAAAGAGCCAAGAAAAATTATGCGAACTATTACGACAAGGCTGTGGCTCTCCAAATCTATTCTGTGGGCGAGGAAGTATTCGTTTTCAATGTATCGGGCCTGACTTGTTAGGGCAGAAAGTTGCGACCTCCTTGATTTGGGCCATACAAGATAACAGAAAAACTATCGGACCTTTGTTACATGCTAAGAATTGTGGTGAAAGGAGCAGTGGACAGGACACATGTGAATCGTTTAAGAAGTTCTAGCAAGATGCAAGCCGAGAGTGAAGATCCTATGGAGGGCATGTTTAGCGGTGATGGGCTCAATACACACGTGTGGTTGCACACGCGTATGCACAGGTGTGTTAACGGTTGCCCTCAAATTGACCAGGTGTGTTAACAGTTGCCCTCAAATTGACCTTCTTCCCTTCAAACGTGTGCACACGTGTGTTAACAACTGTCAGCCACTGTCAGCAACATTTTCTGATTGTAATGATTTGATAAGGTAATACAAAATTTGTATAACCGTTATGATATTATTGGCTGCATCTTCATCCCCGAGTGCCACCCAATCATAAAATGCATCTCTTTGCACAGTAGACGCGGAAATAAAGGCAACAACCAAGGAGCCGCTCGTCGCTTCCACTTTTTAGACCGAAAAGACTCAGTTTCTTTGAGCCACTGCTCCTGGTCCCAGTAGCCAGTACCGCCCGTATCATGTGACCGTAGCAATCCACAAAAAGTCACACTCAAATGTGGCGGGTCTCTTTAAGAATAGATTGTTTTAGGCATAAGTCAAAACGCTCTAACCTATTGGAGGCTGTAGCAGATACAGAGATCTTTCGAATGAGCTATAGAACATGTCTCAAGTTTATATGGTATATAATCCATGGTTTATTCATAGAGCATGGTAATTAATAGGTCCTTATGTAGGCCTGAATTACTCTCTTGAATTAAACCTAAACGTGTCTAATCTAATTAGTGTTCCGTTGTAATGAACGGTAATTAGTCTACTGTAAGCTGGATGTAACACGAAAAGAAGGATATTAATCGTAACTCATGAAATCTGAATATAACATCACCCCCCGATTGATACTCCGTCTTTCGTCATGATACTCGGAATCCAATATTGGTCATTGCTTTTTGAACAGCAGTTTTGATTCTGGTTTTGTTAAAAAATCGGCTTGTTGTTCAGTAGTTGGCACTTGAATCAATTTGAGGCTATTTTGGTTCACTTTCTCCTGAATGTAATGATAACGTACATCCAAATTCTTCGTTCTTTTGGATGGTCCATAGCTGTTAGCTATATAATACGCGCCCATGTTATCCACTAATAATTTGAGGTCATTCCCAGTATCTTCCACGATATCGCCATCATGGTATTTCGTCTGTACCTTATCATCTATTTTTAGAATTGTCTTTTGTTTGAGCGGAATTCTCTGTTCGTTTGCCAGTGATGCTAGCCATACCAAGATTCTGGCACCTGTATCTGCTGCGATGTACTCACTTTCTGTTGAAATGTGAGTAACTGTTTCTTGTCTGGAGCTACACTCTACTGGTTTACCTCCTCGTTTGTTGTCAGACTCTTTACTTGGTTGCTCCGGTGTGTTGCTATCTTGTTTCTGAGAGTCCATTTCGTCTGCAAATTGTACGCGTTTGCCTTTGGGTGAGGCAGTATTGTTTACCTTGACTTCTTCTGCTGCTTTAGTCTCTCCGCCCATTTCTTCTGGTTCTTCATCGTTGTTGCAGCTATCTACTTGTTTGTTTGGCATTCTCTCTTGTAATATAAAGTCTGAAATTCGCACTGTTGTTATTTTGTCTGTTTCAGGTAGCCAAATTTGATACTTGTCCGAGCCCATTTTGCGTAAGTAGCATTATTTCTCAGCTCTATTCTCTAACTTTTTCTTGAACATCACGGTACTGACTGCTCTTCCAATTTTTCCCAAAGGTAGGAACGATTCTGGACTTGGAATTTCATATTCTGGACATTGCATGTTGATGAATTTGAGCGGACTGGACTGGATTTTTCCTGATTTGGCTGTGGCCAAATAGTTGCTCTTATCAGCTGCACCCAATACAGCATGAGACCAAAAATTCTTTGGTATATGTGGTGCCGAAGCCATTGCTGTTCGTGCCGACGCAATTAACTGGCGTAATCTGCACTCCGCAACCGACTTTAACTGCGAGGCTTTTGGAGCTGTGTGTGTAGCCGAAGTGCCATTGCTGTCGAGGAATTCCCTTACCTTATTTGAGTCTTGTTCCTTGGATCTGTCTGTGTGTAGCCTATAAGCCTTCTTGTTGCAGATTCTCTGTATTTTGGCTAACGACCTCATGATGGTTTTGGATGCTGCACTCTTCTTCGCCTTAATTTTCCCGTCAGTCCAGCCTGAGCATGCGTCTACCAGAATCTGGACAAAAGCCTTACCATCTGATTCAGCAGGTGTTATAGGTCCGGTTGTGTCAGAAGATACTGCATCTAGTAGTGCATATCTATTCTGATCTTGTTGCTTGAATGGAGCTCTTGTGGCCTTGACAATGTGCAATGTGGGCATGATTTGTGCTCATGAGCTATACTAAGGCTTTCTATGCGCTTCATAGCCTCTGCGTATTCGTCTTGGAACCAACTTACTATTTTGTTATGCGGGTGGTTAAATACATGGTGGCTTTGCTTACCTCTTATTTCTGGTGCGATGCGCGGACCATTTTCTTTGACTTTCTTCCAAGGGTTCTGAGTTTTCCGGTAAGTCCAACTTTGCGTTCAACACATGATTTAGGCATAGTTAGCTTAGCATTTAGCCTGTAGAGATTTTCTTTCCCTTTTTCCCCGATGATGGCTACTTGTTTCATGTTTGCTGAGGGGCCTAGCAATAAATATGATTCTTTTTTAAGCAAGACTTGGTTTCCTTTTGCTGTTAGCTGTGCAACTGAAATCAAATCCTCTCCAAAAGTTGGAGCTAACAGTGCAAGTAGATGAAGTGCTTTGTCTCCAATGGGCAGAGCAGTTTTTCCCAGATGCGAAGTGTAGCAACTTTGACCATTAGCAGTGCGTAATTGTGCTTTGTGTACTGTGGCGTTGCTGATTTTCTTTTGAGACGTGAAAAAAGTAGCGCTTTCACAAGAGTCTATGATGCCGCTTGCAAAAGTATAAAATTCAAGCTCACCAGCGCCCATGGCACTAGCTTTTACAGAGTTTGCTTCTAGGGAAAGTAAATAACTCTGAAGTGCAGCAGCTTGCAAATCCAGGTCTTCATCATCATCGAAGATGATTTTCGACGCTGCTTCCAACTCATCTGCCTTGGATTGGCCTTGGCTGCGTTGATACATAGAAGTTTCTTTTGGTCTGCTACAGTTTCCTTGAGTTTGGATACGTCGTTTCCACCAGAGTAGTGGCCACTTGCTTTCTTGTCTTGCCTTGACTTGCCTTGCCTTGTCTTACGCCTTGCGATGCGTTCATCTCTTCCCTTGGGGTCCTTAGTATTTGGATCTTTATCACAAAAATCCCAACTGTGTAAGGGCACACATGATGCCATCATGTCATCATGATGATGGGTGATCCTCCTTGCATTTCTCGCCCTTGTATTCGACTTGACCTTTGTATCCTTTGACTTGCCCTTGAACGTGTCAATCAATATTTGTCCCATCAGGAACACATCACGTTTCGTTGCGTTTTCTTTGTTTAGCCATTTTCTTTCGATAAAATTGAATTTTATATGTCTGCTCCTCGCTTAGATCTTCTAACAGCCTAGTCATGTGCGCAGATGGCTTATATTAGTAATTGCTACCGCTAGAATCGATTTCCCTTAGCTGTTTCTGCAAATGCTGCATAGATATGACATATGCTTGAATATCGCTTGAATCTATATTGCTTACTTCCTTGGGTAGATCCACACGCTTTGCACTTGAATCTGGTTTAAGTGACAGCAGCATATGTGGCTTCCCGTAATTAAAATGCGACTTTTGGAGGCATAATTCGAAACGCTAAAAACTATTGGACATTGAAGCTCAGACTCTAAGCTTTCGAATGACGCATAGAACGTGGTTCTAAGTAAAGTATTGGCCGAGATAGCTCACTGTAAGCAGTTTTATGTAATTTTTACCCGTTTTGAATTTTTTGACGTCGAATTTTATTTTGACATTGGCCAAGCAGCAGAAACTCTATCCATGCGACTTTGCCTTGTCGTCCTATTCCTCGTCGCACTATGCCTCACCGCCCATCGCCGCATTTGCCACCGCCCCGTAGCTCTCCCCGCCGCGTCGCCCCTCACAGAGTCACTCCATCCCGCCTGCGCGTCATGCGCGGCGGCGTCTCGCGAGGAGACATACTGAGCGGCGAACTTCTGAGCTACACGTCCTGAGCCACGGAAATTCTGCGTGATGGATTCGTACGAGAAAGAGACATAAGCTGCAGAGCCGCCCGCGGTGATGTAATACAGGGCGGCGGCGCGCGGTTCTGAGAACGCCGCGACGCCGTCCTGTATGACGACACGCAGGCTCCGTCGCGCGGGGCGGCGTCTTGCCACATGACGTCGTTCAGTGAATGG
>JAULCF011540094.1:0-13122 GCA_032361265.1 Devaleraea mollis
ATCACCTCCTTGGGAGATCGCGCCTCCTTAGATGTCGTTATGACATCTAAGTTGTCACAGCGCTCACACCTCTGTGCAGGAGTCTCCCTGGTCACAAAACATGACCGAAGCGTCGTGCTGCCAGCCATGCCATGCCCTCCCCGCTTCAGCCGACCCAGTACTTAGTTGTAGAAGATATAGTGTGATACTCTAGTAGTGTCCTGGTGAATAATAACTCAAAAAACACACAGCTCAGCAGTTCATGCATCGAATGAACAATAGTAAAGGCCAAAATCGCGCTACTCTCATTTCGCTACTAGTAGTCCTGCAAGACCTATACTTCAGCGGCGGGAAAAACATGCATCGCGTCGGAAACAACCATATGTACAATACCACAAACGGCCACCGATTACTATATAGTTGGTGTCCGTGAGACACCAACTAAATTTAGTAGTTGGTATCCGTGAGTGACATTGTACATACGATGAAACAACCGTATTTTCAATGCCACTCATAGACACCAACTAAGATAGTAGTTAACTAATTTAGTAGTTGATGTCCGTTATTAGTGGCATTCCTCTGGTTTTCGACATTTTGAAACTCTCATAAAGTACGCCTTAATTAAAACCCTCTATTGCACATGCGGCACCGAAATAACACAAAACAAACGTTGTTTCTTAGTGTAAACTCTTGCGTCCCGAATTACTGACAATGTCGGTGTGGGCGTGCGTAGTACGCACGCACTGCGCGTACTCTGACCGAGCAATGACGCTACCATTTTCAGGGAAATAGGGCTGACGAGTTTCCACGCATTAGAAATGAGCGCAGCGGGGTACTGTAGTTAAACTAAAAGTAGAGCAGCGACTCTAGTTTTTTTTAAAAAAAACATCTTCCAAGATTCGGTTTGAGATGCTGCACCGTATCTTCGGAATCTTCCAACCTTCAATCGGAATCTGGGCGACGAAACCCTGATTCATCCGGCCCCACAAATTGATTCCAAAAAAGTTCGTTGTCACATAACCCTCGCTTCGTACTGTCTGTTGAGGAGGTTTGTGGTTTCCAAAAAGCAGCGTTTTCAATGAATCCAATATCCGCCTTCATTTCTTGCTGGCTGAAATGTACGGCGCACATGCGCCAGGCATTTGTCATACTGATTCTCTTTTTGCATGACGCCCAACACAGAAATGTGCTTCCAGATTTCTCGGAAGCACATCGAAGCAAACGAGGTGAGCCGAGGTTCCTGCTAAAGCCCCTGAACCCTCTAGCATCGCTTTATCGGCCAGCACTCTTCGCTGCGCCTTGTCGAAGAAAATACTTTTCATCTACCTCCCCACCAAAATGCTCGCATTTCTCCCAGCCCTCCCCATCTCCCTCGCTCCGCGCATCGCGCTGACAACGCTGTCTTCTTCCCGCCCGCAATATCTCTCCGCGCCGCGCCGCGCGACGCCGGTCGCAATCGTCTCGTCCCCGCCGCCGGCGCCCCTCCCCTCGGCGGCGCCGTCCATATCGTCGACGCCGGACTTCATCGCCCTGCAATCGACGGCCGCCGCGCGCGGCCAGGCGGTCGTCCTCTTCTTCAAGGCGGGACACTGCCGCGCGTGCAAGGCCGCCGTGCCGAAGTTTTTGCGCGTCGCCGACGAGTTTGCTGACGACGCCGTTTTCGGGCTCGTTGACATGGGCGAGGCGGTCGCGCTGGGCATGCGGCTCGGCGTGCGACAGGTCCCCACTGTCCATGTTTACGACGGCGAGAGGGGGAAGGTCGAGGACTTTGTTTGTGGGATGGGGAGTATTGGGAAATTAAGAGAGGTAGTTGAGGATGTTGTCGAGAATAGGATGTGAGAGGATGTAGAGTAGGGCGTAGGGGGTAAAGGGGACGGGAATGAATGCGGTTGACATGGGCTTGAACGGAAAGGGCGGCGTAGGGCTGTGCGGCAAGTTTGTGGCGTTTCTGTAGTAAGCTTACTTTTAAAAGGCGTTTGTATACTAACTTGTGCATTATGGGCAATAAATAATGGACACATGATTGAACTGATCTTCGAAGCCGAGTAGCATTTTCGATGTTTGTTCGTGACCTTGTCAGCGAGAAGTGTTCTACGCCCTTTTACAAGGTGAAGCAAGCTCTCCCTGGTGTTTTGCACTCATTGAGCCACGAAAGTAAGCAATCAAGCTGCCTTAATTCAATTTGCCTTAGACTTGCACGTTCTATTTTACCTAAGCGCTGCCTTAGTACAACTACAGCTTTATTACAGGCGAACTGTTGGTCGTGTTCAATTTGCAACTTTTCTTCTCATAGCGGGTACAATCGAAGCGAACATGGTAGCTGGTCTCTCTACGTAGAGACTGTAGCTGCAGTTACCATATCATAGTAATACCATATGTGGCCGGTCCAGGTAGAACTGCAAGTCTTGTTAGAGATATGGAGCGGAGATATAGCCGAACTGTTCTTGGGTATCTCTAACCGGACCAGATCTTGATACATTTTAAAGGAGTTTAGGGGGTTGCATGGCTGAAAGAATTGACGACAGTCCTGGAGAGTATCATCAGTGACCAAATCGTCGGTCGGCACCGGTTCAGCTACCGCTGTAATAACGGTACTGAAGACCTGTAAGAATTCGATCATACTGTACTGAACTTAGGATAACTTGGGCGAGACTGTGTTTTGGACTTGGTCAAGTTCCGAATGAGCTTGGCTGACCACGAGATAGTTTCAAAAACTGTCGGCTTAATAACAATGTTACATGTCATGTGAAGCAAAACTGGCCATGTTAATGCTACAGTACCTGTGACTGCGACGGCCGAGGCCAAAATCCTAGCCGGAGATAATGTGTAGCGGGAAGTGATAGAAATCGTACTTTTCTTGGCAAACAGAAAATCGCTGAAATCTGTTGAAAATTCTAGCCTGGACCGAGAGCTTTCTACTGGCACAAAGAACGTATCTTTCCGCGAAGTACAGGCTGAGATATTCCACTGTAAGCCGCTTTCAGCATTATGGGAAGGTTTTAAAATATTGGCCAGCAAATATTTTTCAAACGTCCATCAATCACAACGCAGTGTGCCTCGGAAATCTTCCTAGGCCGCGAAGGCGATCTGTCACCCGCTGTGTCTTTCCAAGAGCCTTAATCTAATCTTTCGCTTTCGTGAAGCCGCACATAAGGTGACAGTCCAACGGGAAGTTGTTGGGAAGAAAAAATTCAAAGGCCCATAACTTTTTTTGACATGTGTAACAAAAAGTACGATTTCTATCACTTCCCGCCACATGTTAAGACAACCCCAAAACTTTACTGACAGTACTGGGAAAACCAAACCGAAAAGCTTTTCTTTCCAAAAACCTCTACCAAACGAAAGCTCCTGTTGACAAGATGACATCATCTACTTTCTAAGCTCTTATCATCTGCTTTCTAAAACCGTGTGTCAAACTAAAATTATTATCAATGTCAACAAAATGAGCAGTTCTACCTGGACCCGCCACATATTATGGTCCGGCACGAAATACCCAAACGGCATATCTGCTCCTCGAGCTCGAGATTCGGCAGTGATCTGGGAGCGATCTAGGATCGCCGTTGGGCAAAGAAGAGCTGACTCTCCTCGAAGAGCATGGCAGCGGCTCACGTCTACGTCTACGTGTACTCCCCGTATGATCATACGCATACACAAGCTCGACGTTGTGCATGCAGAAGATCATATAGGCAGTACACGTAGACGTAAAGAAAAAGAAAAATGACACTTTAAACAATGTTTAACATTGTTGTATGAGAAAGCTCGTACCCCAGAAAAAAAAACTCTTTCAACACATTTTTTAAACATTAAAATGTTAAAACTATTTTAACATTAAAAGGTGGCAACTGCCATCAGAAATAAAAGTAGTAGATGAAGTCTACAGACGGTCAAAAATTATACTTTTCTACCTCCACAGAATAAGCATCTCGGCTAGTAAATAGTGCAGTACTGCAGCTGGCCAGCTGGGGTGCAAGACGGAGCCGAACACGACCTCACTGAATTCGGAAGGGAGTTGGCAAAAAATAATTTGCGCTGGGTGGAAAAACTTTATAAACTTTATGGACTTAAAGCCAACCAAGCATTCAGAAGCGCAATTCTACTCCGCCTAATCCACCTGCATTAGCCACGTTTTTCTTCGTCTTGAAACCATGGCAATTGTTTAAGCCATAGCTTATACCATAGCAATTGCTTTAGCCATAGCTTAAGCAATTGCTATGGTTTCAAGACAAAGAAAAACTTGGCTACAGGAGGAAGTGCAGACGGCAGGATTTGGTGTAGTAGAATTGTGCTTCTGGATAATTTCAACTATCCTTCAGTGATAGTTGAAGGTAGTGCAAGCTTGATCGGCATCGAAACGAGCAGTAAGATCTCAGTTCTCTAGCTTTCTTTTAAAGACAGCGAGAGTAATGAAGCTTTGAAGCCTCATTACTCTCGCGTTTTCAAAAGAAAGCTAGAGAAATGAGATCTTACTGATCGTTTTGATGCCAATCGAGCTTGCACTACCTTCAACTAACACTGAAGGATAGTTGCCCGCCGCACATTTCACCCTTTTAGTATTCCACACGTGTGGAATACTAAAAAGGTGAAGTATGCGGTCCGAGATCAGCATCCAAACAGGATACAAGTACGTTCTCATTACCCGCACCCAGGCAGTTCGGCGGTTGTATAACACAACGCATCATGACAGGAATTCGGTCGAAAGAAGTCGGACATAATATAATTTCGATGTTACAACAACCAACTATAACTGCTATCATGTTTTGAGGTACGATCCGAAGATCATACCTCAAAACATGATAGCGCTTATAGTTGGTTATTGTAACTTCGAACTTACAGTCTGTCCGAATGCCAGCTGCATTTTTGCTTCTACAGAGCAATTCCTGGGATTGCTCAACAATGAATTTAAATCATGCGATTCCTTGGAACGCTCAACAATGGATCGAAGTTCCAGGGAACGCTCAGCGATGGATCTTAGTTGCTGTAAACCCTCAAAAGTGGATAGGAATCATACGGTTTATGATTTAGATCCATTGTTGGGCATTCCCATGAATTGCCCGGTAGAAGCAAAAATGCAGGATCGTACCTAAAAACATTGAGCTCATTCGAGGTCGTTTCCTTCCTTTCCGAAACGGTATAATAAAAAGGGACCAGGGCTCCTTTTTTCGCCAATTGACATTAATCATCTCCACTGCCATCTTTGCCTCAGCTCCTGCTAAAGTTCGCAATTTTCTGCGTTCATTTCCCTCCCCTCAGCTGTGTCAATAAACGCAATCTTTTCCAAAATGCGCGTATCTGCCTTCTCATTTGCCGCTGTTATTAGCGCCGTCGTCTTCGTTTTAGCTTCTACAGCTCCCCTTCCCTCGCATATCAACGAAGTTACCGGCAACGTTCCTGGATATATCATAATGCGTATGAGCTCGCTTTTTGACTCGAAGCCTATGACCCCTAGCCCCGTACCTGACCGGCCCCGCCCTCACCCTGAACCTGAACCTGAACCTGAACCTGAACCCAAACCCGAAGTTGTGTTCGGCGGAGACGGGAATCGGCCGAATAGTAGAAATCCCGCACCGCGACTCCCATCCTTTAATTTTTAGGCATTCGGTATGCCGCATATCGCCATTCGGTCTGGCACGGCGCGGATGCTCGAGCATAGGTGATCACCCACACGATTTTCGCCTTTTGGTAAATGTTCAAATTGTAAGCCACAGACTACTAGTATTTTTGTTTTACTTGCGCCGTCTTGAGGCTCAGATGTGTAAACAATCTTTGAGCTATAGACTACTATGACAATGCAGTTTTGCTTTTTTTTTAAAAAAAGTATGGCTGGTCTAGGTAGAACTATCAAGGTCCCCGCGCAAGGCTTGGCTTACGGCACGGCACGGGAAGGTTTATTCTGCATCCTCTCAGCCTGTTGCAGAGAACTACGCTCTCGAAAGTACTTCAATACGAATGATATGGCCGGAGCATTCGAATTAAAGATAATGGACTTGATTTTGCAGTCTTAGGAATGCAATACGAATAAATGCGTCGACAATATTGGGAGATAGTTCTCGTTGAGCCTTTCGATAGCGATCGATCGATCGCTCGAGCTCTTCGCTTGTTGCGCTCTACTTGACTACCAGTTTTTTAGGCAAGTCTTTGCCCAGCACGCAGAACCGAAGGAAGAGTTTTGAAAGGCCTGCTCTCAAATGAGTTTACTCAATAATTATTTAATACGCATGGCTTCATTACAGTCATGAAAGAGCAAACAGGAGCGCGTGCACAGGACGCTGATTGCATTTTCTGATATGGAATAGACTTGCGCAGAATACTCTTCGTAAGGATCGTGCAGCTTCCCTTCTAAGCCTTCGACTGCCGGGCTGTGCCGCTAAGGGGATTGCGAGCCATCTTTTTGAAAACTTAAAAGAACTCTCAAACTTAAAAGTGCGATTGTATGGGTTTCAAAAAATGCAGTATGAACACAATGTGAGACATGTCATGTGGAGGTTTTGTCCCTACAAGCACTGCCTTGCTATCTCGAAGCATAAAATTTCAATGCACTTACGATGAAGAGTTCTACCTGTCGAACTAAAACAGGGCTGATGGAGACTGTGAAGGCAGCGCGCTGCATTCCGCGGAATCTGCGGAACAGGCTACGATATCGTACACTCATTCATGAAAGTGCGGATGAGGAAAGTGTCATCAACGATATTATTGCTCATATAACGAAACTGAAAGACGAATGCTTCCAGGCTCTCAATAAAAGTTGTAGAGCTCGAGGGAGCGGTGACTGTCGAAGAGCTCCCCAGCTTGATCGAAAAAGTAGACGACGTTGTTGGAGGAAGCGTCAAAGTGACACACGAGTTTGCGGTAGCCCTGGAACAAGCGGAAATTGTATACAAGACTATGAGGGAGGTCCGGTCGGCTCGCGCGCTTGCTCTACATGCGATGAAAGCCGACGATTTGACAGAAACGCTTCAATATGCTCAAGAAGACGCACAAAAAGCGGAAAGTTTAGATACGACCTGCGATGATTTAGATGCAAAGAGGGATGCTCAGCTCATGAAGAGTTCCGAGCATGCCAAACAGGCGGGTATTTGGGCGGCAAAGGGTCGTGATGCGTCAGACAATGGGGGGAAGGGGAAAATCTATTCAAAGCAGACATGAAAAAGTTCTTGTTGACATTGCGTCTGTGCGAACCCAGGCCCAAAATATACTCGGCAGGCTTGGCAAACTCTGAAGTTCTGACAACTAAATAAACTCAGAGCTGTAAAAGGACTAGAACCTTGAAAAATTAGTGCTCGACGCAGACTCCTAGCAAAGGCGGAGCCACGATTTTTCGCAGCTTTCTTATAAAGATAAACCGCAGTTGATTATTCTGCTAACAGAGTGCTACGATAAGAATCTTTTCGAAAGACTTAACTTGTAAATTTGCACACAGGCTGACGCTAAAATGCGGCAAACTAAGAGGTCTCCACCGCGAGTCATGCCGAGAACCTTCATTTACTTTCGAAAACACTTGTTACACAGTGCTGCGTGTTTCCTAATGTCGTCACGCGCTTCTCGCACTTTCCAAGCGGCGTAAATGCCGCCCTCTGAAAAGAAGAACTCAAGCGTCGCAGACTGGTCCAAGTCCAATTCAGAATCGCCACTGCTATTTTTCTCAGCTCCGGACGGACGCAGTAACATTGACGTCTGATTGCGACGTTCTTCTATCTTTCTAAACTCTTCCAGGGCCCCGTCGATAGCACCTTCTACCTGGTCTTGCGAACCGTTCACTTTCCCACAGGAATCACCCCAACCTATTTCCTCTTGCTTCAATAAGAACGAGGTCATCAAATTTTCAATCGTCCCACTTGTGAGAGCATTAATTTCGCCTCTGCCGCCAAACTTCGCGGTAATCACCTTATTCAGCATCGCAGACCCCTCATCCACAGCGGACTTCACACAAGCCGACGGTACTGGCCACGCGATATGCACCGCGTCTTCAAACATTACTCGCACCCCAATTATATCCAGAAGCGCTTGTCTCGCTTCCTCACGCCTTGCGCAATTTGTCGCAAATTTCGTAAGCGCGACATTTTTGCCGCTAGCACCGTTCGCCTCGATGATAATTTCTAAGGCAACATCGCGCTCGAAATTATACCCGGGATCAAACGGCGTGAGAGCAAGTATTCGCCGTAGCGGTCCGAGGATGGTCTTAAAGGAACAGTGCGGGCAACTGGCTTCGTGACACTTGCTGACATTCTCGTTTGGGGCGGGATCTTCGACAGTGATGAGGGACGCGCAGCCGTCGCAGATGAGAAGGCGCTCATTTTGGTAGAAGAGGGAGTATTTGCCGTCCGGGTTTTCTCTACATTCGAGCGGCTCGAAGGTGGATTCGGAAGGGGGCTCGGAGGAATGCAACCGTAAAGAGAAGAGGGAAGGGAAATTGTGATGCTGACGACGGCACCAGCCGATGAAAAACTGGTGCAGTGACTGGTTTTCCCATGGCTTCAAGATTTCATCAGTGGAGACGCCCCGGTTGAGCGAGGTATCATCGTCAGCAATCATATCGCAACCGCTCTCACCGGACTTTGAACCGAGAAAACTGATGCAGCAGCTGCTCAGACCAGCGCACAGACTCTCTAGCGCAGTCAAACGATTTTGGTTGCAATTGCAGGTATTTCATACTATAAGTACAGGTATTTCATACTGTCACGTCAATTTGAATGCATTTTTTAAAATTCAAGACGACTTCAAGTGTACAGTACACTTGAATGCATTTTTTTTTTCAATTTTAATTAAAATTTAAAAAGGATTTGATAAAGATCGCTGCTCTCGGAAAACTAGTCCGAGACAGGGGCCTACGGCAGCTTAGCATTTTGGCGTTTGGACAGATGAGTGCGACGTTGATAGCCTGTAGTATCTTACGTCGGCATGAGGCTGGAGATTGATTAAACCTACTCGCCCTGATCTTGGAAAACTGCTTGACAGCTTTCTTAGCTTCAGGGCCTAGCGCACCATAGACATCCATCCCTAAAGGACGGAATTGGAAGTCACGCTTCCACGTGATGCCCTTGTCAGTCTTGAGGACAAGCGCGACATCCTTCTCGCGTCCGAGGAAGTCTGAGACTTTAGACTTTTCAGCGTCGAGGGCTGCCGCACTGGCGATCTTGCAGCTGCTGCGGAGGAGCACGCTGGACTTTCCACTTTCTGGTACGGCGCCATGCACAGTGAATTCGTTGGCTGCAGACGTAAAGTTCTTGTCTGTGCAGCCGGCCTCCGTCGTGATGTAGATGTCGCCTCGGCGATCATCTGCGTCGGGGAGGAGGCCATGCGCCTCGAGTCGAGAGGGGATTCCGCTCTCGACGAGGGCTGTCTCACTGGATGCACGCGGGACCTTGTTTTGTAAGGCAGTGCAACCATAGCCTGTGTTATAGTTGGCGAGGTAGTGGCGGCCAAACCGGTCCATTCGCTTACCTCATGTGTGGCAGAGGAGGGGCTTCCCGTCAGCCGGCGTGTATTACACGGCCGCGCCGAGCCATACCTGCAACCAAAGTCACCAGGTCGAGGATGGCAGCTCTTGATGGCCCGGGAGAATGGTCTACCAGGCACGAGATTCGGGAGTGGTGATTAACTTGAAGCGGGAGAGCTTCGCTTGGTCTTCCACGGAGAAGGTTGAAGGGGCAGCCTCTTCTGAGCGCCAAAAAGTTCACGGACCTCCGCGGAGGGGATGAGCAGATCTTCCGTCGGCACCACGTCATGCTCCTCATAGAGGAAAAAGATAATGGGCGGTATGTGGGCGGTCATCGCGTCAACCGAGGGTTGCCCCGGGAGCTGCTACACAGCGTGTGCCGTGTCGAACTTCGATCCAGCGTACGCTGGGATGGCGACTACAGTAGAAGGCACGAGCCCGAGGCCTGCGTCTATCTGTCGAGGAAGACCTGGAGGAGGGAGGGCTCGGGGAGGTCGGGGATATCGGGCAGGAGCTTGTTCGCCCAGATGATCTGCTGCTCATCGAAGTGGGCGAGCAAGGGATGCGTCTGTTCCGGAGGTGTCCCGCGAAAAATGTGCACGACCTGGACGAAGGACGCACACATGCGGTGCATCTCAATAGAGACATGCGGGTCTTCCATCTCCTCGACGGCGGAGAGTTTGTCATCAATGTTGGCCTTTCTCCCGCGGAGGAGGTCAGCGACGTACGAGTCGCTGCCTATGGGCGCGCCGAGCAGCTTGATTCCCTGCGAGAGACGGAAGGCTGACGGCGCGACCTCCACCGCGAGAAAGGGGAAAGGCAGTGGCTTGATAAGCACGCGCCCCTCATCGGCCTTGGGGAGCCAGAGGTTGGACTCGTTGACAGACGGCCACCAAAGCTTGGACTTGTGGACCTCGAGGTGATAGCCGAGGCTGACGCCCGTAGTCTGGAGGATTTCCGTGGTCTCGGCTATCTGCTCGATGCTACCGACGAGCGTCCCGTCATCGGCGTACCAGAGGTTTAGGTCTATCTTTCAATTCGCTTGTACCTCGTCGATAAAGGGCTGGATGGCGAGGGAGATCATAAATATCCCCAGAAGGTTGCCCTGCTGCGTACCTTGGAGGGACCGGATGAGGTGCCGTCCAGCGACCAGCCATGGCGCACATCCGTAGACCATGTCGACGTATCGCGCGATGCCCGGCGCATGGATGATGATCGCATCTAGGATCTGCTGGCGGTCAACCTCGTTAAAGGCGTTGCGGGCGTCGACGAAGAGAGCAGCTCTCCAAGTATATCATCCATGCTTCGCCATAGTTTCGCGGAAGGCATGGATGCCCACCTGCGCGCCTGCCGGGACGCCGTTTGAAATCTGGTGAGGTGCGAAATAGTCGCGCGTTCCTGGTAGAGCTAGTTTCATGAGACAGCATGAAACTAGTCGGCGGGCAACGGTGCCGATCGCAATGGGCCGATACTTCCCGTTTGGATTTGATCATGCAAGTAGGGAAGACCAAGAGTGGTAGTTAGCGGCATCTTTATTCAGGCCGCCTTCGGCCATGATGCAGGCGAAGTTGTGTAGTGCGAGTCAAGAGTCTTCGCTTGTCTCGCCCGTGCGGGGTCGGACGAGGAGCTTGAGGTGCGGGACGGACATCCCGTCCGGCCCCGCCGAGGAGTGGTCGTCCATGCCCCGAAGCACCCCCTTAATCAGCCTGCGTGACGGGGTTGGCTGTGGGGAGAGACGAAGGAGGGAGGCTCTGCACAGGCTCGCGATGGGGGTGGAGGGAGCGAAGTACGTCGATGACGGCCTCGTATCATCGAGTTCAGCAGGGCTGCAATGGAGGAGAACTCGGAGTGAGCGCCGGTACTGAGCTACTTGGGCCATGTCGCGCGCTCGCTCGACGCGCTTGGCCGCTGCGGCCAGTTCGCGGATCTGTTTGAACAGGGCGGCTGGGTGCTTCTTCAGCCACTCCTTCTCCTCCTTGGCGGCATCGACGGCCTCGTGCCATAGCTGGACAATGGCATCGCCGCCGTCCGCTTGAGCCCTCGTGATACAAGCCCGGAGCGCTGCGATCTCTAGAGCATCGTTGCTCCGTCCCTCTTCGCCTTGATAGAGGCGCCGCGCGACCGCGAGGGTGAGAATCTTGCGGTTCTGAATTTCTTCAGTCGTGGCTTGGGCATTGGAACCTCGCGAGCGCGAAGCCAATACATCTACGGAGTGGGGTGATGTGCAGGTTTCGGTAGGCCTCGAGGCATTGCCGCGGTATGCGAGCAAACACTCGTAACCGCGAGAGGCCGGGATCGCCCATGTCCTCGATGGACGGGCGCGGACGCGGCGTTTTCGATGTTGGCGTGGCGGCGGGGGACTCGGGGTTGGCGTGGAGGGCGTCAGTTTGTCGGAGCTTGCCGCGAAGGTAACTCGTAGCCTCCGCGGTCGACAGCGTGTTGCTTGGCGACTCGTGCGGTCTGAAGGGCGCTCCTGGCTCGCAGTCGAGTCGCTATCGCCGCTCGATGGCGTCCTTCGGCTTGCCGCCAGGCGTAGGCTTTCGGAGGGCGACGCACTTCGCGCAGAAGCGCCAGCCGGAAATCTCAGCCATCACCTCGAGGCGGCCGATGTCCGCGACGAGGCCTGCGACGTTGGATGGAGAGGAAGAGCCTGGCAGAAACCGTGCGCGGAACAATTCATAGTGAAACGTGACATGCGCGCGCCAGGCGCGGAGGTCGAGTGGCGTGTGGGGTTGGTGCGGACTGGTCGTGGCAGACTGGAGCAGGCAGGCCATGGGAATGGCTGGCATGCGTATTGAGATACGAGCGCTGGGGGATTTCCGGACGAGTCAGAGGACGGGGCCTAGCGCAGCGGTCGTGAGGCGCCGGCAGCGCGTGGTGAGGCGCGTTGCGGTGGTCTAGTTGGACCAGGACGGTCTTGCGGCGTCATGTGCTGGGACTTTTGGCCTTGAGGAGCCCGCTAAAACACGCTTAGAGGGAGCGTCTCCGCCTCGCCGGGCCGCGACACTCCCAATGCCCCTCTGGGGTGCCCTTGCGTCCCGCGATTCGCACTATGCCGCTGCGCGGAAATAGAAGGCGTTAGAAAGAGCGATTGCCGCGAGAAAATTAGGAGAGGGCCCCCCCAGATTCGACCTCTACCGCGGGCGTCAACAGCCCATCATCGTAGAGGAAAGCAGGAGATTCTTCGTCAACCAAATCAGAGCCTGCTTGCCCAGCCGGGATTTTCTCAGTCGTCGACTTGAAACAGCTGATGCGGATGCAAATACAAGAACGGAGCTTAAAAAGAGGGGCGGATGGAGGGGGAGGTAGGATCGGGATGCACTCATCGTAAATGACAGACGGTCGCGTCGGCCATGGAGGCGTCATCGGCGTCAGGCGCGGCAGTGGGGTCTGGGCTAGCGTTGTCGGCAACTGCGGCGGCGGCATGACGCTCAACGACAGAGCGGAACCATGAGGCTGCTGGGGCCTGTGTAGACCAAGCCGCGCCGTTGACGTCGCCCGCCCACCCTGGAAGTGGACGTGTGTAAACGTGCCCTTGGCAAGGTGCACGGTCTGATGGTACCACAGAGCCGCTGACGTCACCGGGGCGGACTTCGATTTGGTACAACTGCAGTTGTACATGTACAGTGGGAGAATCAAGCCACTCCGGGGTCTCCCTCTGGGCTCACGCCGCATTGGCTCCAGCTGGGCTCTGAAGCCCCCGCCCGTCC
>JAULCF011541205.1:0-13121 GCA_032361265.1 Devaleraea mollis
TCTACAATATTCGCAGCTATTCTTGAGTGCTGCGACTTGACCTTATTGGAAATTACTTAGTGTACGCAGAAGTATTTAAAAGTTTCCGACATATATATGAAATACAAAAGTGTTTTTCCACCAAACTAACAGGTCGCCCACCTTGTGCCGTCCCCCATCAGGATACCCCTCAAACCTGGCGCTAAACCAACAGTGAGCAGAGCGCGCAGGTACCCACTACAAAAAGAGTCTTCCTAAGCTCAACATGCAAAGGTTTGCTCGACGAAAACCTAGTGAAATCTGTCAACACTGCAGCAAGGGTATCTGCCCCACTACGGGTGCCAAAAACTCCACCACCTCAGTGGCGCATGACTATTGATCTAAGGTCAATCAACCATGCAACTGAAAAAGATACACGTCCGATGCTAAACATGGAAACAATGCTTCTTGACGTGGCCAAAAAAAAACTTTTTTTGACGAGGCAGATCTAGTACATGCATACTTCCAAGTGGCAATCCATCAAGGGGATCGCCAAAAACATACCTTCCGTGGAGCCGATTCCCACTCACTTTATGAACCATTACGGTCACTACAGGGCGCGAAGAACAGCGGCATCCATTTGCAAGTTCATGCAACAGAATTAATGGGCGAAATCCAAGAAAACATTTTGATCTGGCTTGACGATTGGCTACTACACAGCAAATCATACCGCGAGCACATCACGGTAATTACTAAATTCCTCGATCTCTGCCTTAAGCACGGGTTTACATTAAGCCCAGAAAAATGCAATCTAATAGCAAAACGGGCAAAATGGTGCGGCCAGAAAATAACCCCCGAAGGAGTCACCCTCGACCCGCGCCGTATCGAAGTCCTACTCGATATGCCTCGTACAGAAACGGCAGGCGACTTGCAGCAATTTGTATGCGCAGTCAACTGGATGCGCAACGGCATCGCGCAATACACAACCCATATTTCGCCAATGCCATACCTACTCAAAGCACAAATAGCTAAACACAGCGCTAAAAAAGCTAAACTTGCAAAGGTCCCCTGGACGAGACACTATGGACTAAAACACTCCAAGACTCGTTCGACAAGATGAAAAACTTGATCGCAAACCGAGTCAAGCAAACACATCTAGGTCCAAACCAACGTCTATGCCTGCACACTGACGCATCAGACCACTTACACGCCCCGGTATTACTAATATTATTTATGTTAGTAACACAAATACTACACGAGGACCTAAAAAACCACAAGGGGAACAACACCACTCCCCACTTGCATTTATAAGTGGATCATTTAAGGACGCAATTTTCCGCTGGTCAGTCTTTGGCAAAGAAGCATACGCTATCGTGCATGCGATGTCACGCCTTGACTACCTAACCTCGTGCGGCATAAACAACATATATACTGATCATCGCAACCTCATTTTTATCTTTGATCTTTTGAGGCAACAACCAAATATGCCGGCATACCTGGTGTCCAAAATACAACGTTGAGCACTCATATTATCTCAATTTGAATACGTCGTCAGCCACGTCCTGGGAGAATTCAATTACTTCCCGGACCTCATGACAAGGTATGGGGCCAACCGAACGCCTAAGAACCGGCTCCTATACACACCTCTCCCCTCTCTAGCGAAAAACGAGCAAAATGTGAAATCATTTTTCAAACAAATAGAAGAATCACAAGCTCTCAAGCCTCAAACGGAAAGGGAAAATCTCAAACAAGATGAGACGGCAACACAGAAGTGTTTATTGAAAAAAGAAAAGATCTACATCCCCGAAGCCGCCGATCTCCTCAAACTATCCATTCTAGTCGTCGCGCACTGCGGTGAAGCCGGACATCGCGCACGTCAAATAACACATGACAGAGTCCGCAACTACCTTCCATGGGTTAATCTGGAAGACGACATCAACACATTTTGCTCAAAGTGTATCCATTGTGCCGCAAAAAAGGCAATATCTGAGTGCCACGCGCATACATCCACGCCCTCTACGCTTCTAAACAGAAAGAAGTTGTGCAATTTGATTATATATACATGGGAGAGGGCCAAGAAGGCTACAAATATATCCTAATCATCAAGGATGACTTTAGCAGTTATATCTGGTTGATCAAGACGAAGACTTGTGACGCAGCATCAGCAACACAAGCCCTCACTGACTGGAATTCTGCATTCGTGATAGCAAAAACATGGATCTCAGATCAAGGATCACACTTCAAAAATGAAGTGATGCATAACCTCGCAGAGGCGCTAAACGCCAAGCACCACTTTACCTCCCACGCACATTCAATGGGTCTGTGGAAGTCGTGTTCCGCGAAGTACTCAGAGGATTCCGCGCACTATTCTCTGAGTTTACACTTGGCAAAGAACACTGGCCCCTCTTCGTCAAAACGGTGCAAATGATCATCAATCACGCACCCTCCCACAAACTCGGGAACAAGATATCCCCCCTTCAAGCATTTACGCAACAAATGCCAGAAAACCCACTCACTTACCTCTTCAGCAAACCAGGGGAGACGACCACCGTCAAAAACTTATCGATGGTAAAAGCGCGCCAAGTCATGCAATTCTAGAAGTCACAGCAACCTCTCGAAACTATGCATCGGCAGATAGCCGCCGCTTCAACAAAAAAGCGCGGAGCAGAAATCGCAAGCCAAAACAAAGCAACAAACATTCAGCCAGTGAGTTTTGAAGTCGGCGGTCGTGCTCGTTGGATGCCCACGGCCACAGAAAAAGAACAAACTCACTGTAACATGGTCAGGGCCGGCGAAAGTGGTAAGATTTATTTCCCCACTCGTCGCGCAAACCGAGGACTTACTCTCGGATAAGATCCGCGAAATCCACGTATCACGCCTAAAGTTCTACGACAACGCTTTCTTGGACGTGAACAAAGAACTGAAAGAATATCTTCAATACCAGCACGCCTCCTTGTATCTGGTGGATCAGTTTAATGCGGTGCACAGGACACGACGCTCCTTCACGATGTCGGTGTCTTAGGTTGGTTTCCCCTGGTGAGGACACAGAGGAATCTCTGGAGAGCCTCTACCAGCCTGATATTTTTCAACCGGGCTGGTACATCCTGAGGATTTACTAGCCCGGTTGAAAAATATTTATATTCCATCGCTGTTACGGATTCCGTGGCCAAAGCCGCCTTGAAGAAGATCTCACAAGGCCGAGTATACAGCGAACCAAGCTTGACCATCTCTATCCACAAAACAAAGGGACAAACCTTAAAAAGCGATACGGCGCACCCACACGTATACCGCGTAGGAGTTTTTCATGACCGCGTTCGGTAGGATCGGGGCGCGCAATATCACGCGGCCAGGCCGCTTGAGGCATGAGGCCCAAGCGGGATAATTGCGTCAAACCATCTACAAGCCTAAGTGCCCCCAAACATGCGGGCTTGCTTTTGTAACAACGACCAGAGGCTGAGCGGAGTAATTAACCGTCTCAGCCAAACAGGTTGTCCCCGCCGACTAACCACAAAAAACAATTTTTCTTTCTGTTTTGAAATAAGTCGGCGGATGTCTACCAAACGACCCTGGCTCTCACACGGCCATACCAAAGGTGATATCAAACCAAACACTGGGCATACTAGGAAAACACTACTTGGATATAGCCCTGAGCGTCGAGACTTGGACTAACGACCCTTAAACAAAAACATCAGTATCAACAACAACAATGATAATAGAAAAAACTCAGTGCAAACACACGAGCGCTAGCAAAACACTGCTGGCTTCGCACCCCGCTAATACTAAAGTCATACGCAGCTGGGGTACTGATGTATAGTACGCGTGTTACCACGTGAGACCAAGGCTGCACAAGCCTACGTCATTGCAGCATCACCATGATTTCCACTATCTTTTTCGGAGTACGTGAACGGTATCATGAACCGTCCCTTTAGGGGTGTTTTATAACAAGGCCGTTCCAAACTCAAATAAACAAGAGGTGGCCGTTGCCACCAGGACCAAGGAGGAGAAACATCTCCTTGCGGACCTCTTACCATCCTCATTGTTCTCAGTGCTCATCGTAGCTCCCCCTGAAACACCTGTGCTTGTTCCACCCCAACTCGATGACCCTCCTTGCTTGCGGAACAACAGATTTGCAGATACTTCATAACTTATCGCTGACGTTTGAAACTGCCATAATCTTTACATCGCGAACGTGCAGCTCAGTATTTCAAATGCTGTACTGCACATGGAATATTGCCAGGTGAGCGAGGTCAAGCAGCTTTATACCGACAATCTTCGTCGTATATTACTAACGGTAGATCGATTGAACTAGCAGCGAATCGAGTAGCACGAAGACGTATTCAAAAGCCATTCCAATCGTCCCAACCCCGACACCCAGTCAAAGCAATGTGTCCCAACTACTATAATAGTTGGGACGCATTGCTTCGAATGGGTGCAAGGGTCCAGTGTATTATAGTATACTGGACCCTTGCACCCATTTGAAGCAATCCGTCCCAACTATTGCAATAATTCTACATGTAGAATTTGGGACACATTTTATCGGGAGAGTCAATTTTAATCGTCTAGTTTACCTTTCCACATGTAAATACGCTTGTCCACAGCTGTGCATAGATCCAAATTTTTGGAATTCACAGCCTGAGAAAACTGAGTTCTTGTATGTGCACATTTTTCCTGTGGGGTGCGCCATTTCGTTTAGGTTTGTGCTATATCACAAAACTAAACGCAATGGCCATTGGCGCGCCGGCGCATTCCCAAAATATCTGTGCTCATACAACAACTCATTTTTCTCAGGCTGTGAATTCCAAAATGTTCGGCTTATGCACAGCTGTGGACAATTGTCGCTTAAGCGTATCTACATGTGGATAGGTCTACCAGACGATTAAAAGTCGTCTAGTAGACATATTAACCCGATAAACTATCATTACCGCTGCACATGAAGAAAAAAATACCACTTCGATCAACATTTGAGGCTAATGCTTTCTACGTAGCAGTGTCCTACAAGTTGCAGTAGGCAAGGTACCACTGGTGCCGAGAAAAGCTGTGGTTGCACTAGGAAAGGTGCCACAGCGCCTTTAATCATTTTCGGGCACAGTGCCACTGTGCCTGAAAATGATGTAAGACGCAGTGGCACCTTTCCTAGTGCAACGTTCTATATTTGCCGCAGCTTTTCTCGGTTCGAGCTTGAAAGCTGGGTTCCACCTCCCAGAAGTACGACTAAGAATAAGTAATCACTCGTTGAAATGATTTAAAGGCACCTCATAAGCTCAGACAACTAATCATTTTTCATGCGGCATGTTCGTAAACGCGCGCGATGAACAGGAAATTGGCAATCGATTGTTGCTCAACAAAGTGGAGTTGTGCAGTTGGCTCGCACAGACGTGCCACTGGCATTTTATGGTATAGCTGTGAGTGCAAATCTCACGACCCGACATTATTGATCAACAAACCTGTGGGAACAAATATATGTCCGCAAGCGACCGGGGTAACAGCTTAACGCGACGCACCGCGGTGGACGCGAGGGCCTATTGCTGCGGACGTACGAAGAGCTAGCGCATGAAGTCACGTCTCCCCGCGGTGGGTGGGAAAATTTCCCCAGATCTTGGCGATCTCCAAACTCATGCCATTGCCAGAACTGGGTCTCAAGTCACAGCGTGCGTTTAATCGCTATAGTGGTGAAAGAAAGAGAAATATGAATTTTACTGAAGGAACTATTCGGCCGACTTGACCAGATCAAGACTTGACATGACGTCAAAGACGTCACCTCGCCAATTTGTAGTACTGCAGTCCTGTATGAAACTTTTCAAGTTGTCATCTACCGACCCTCCAAATTTATTCGTAATACAGCATGCATTTTCAAATTATCGCACAAAATAGATGACAAGAGCGTACGACGTAGACCAAAGTTTTGAGTTTGGATTTCCTGGGCTGGGGTAATCAAAGCGTTCCGAAAGCAAGGTGCGTAGCTCTTGCTCTTTTTCTTGGTATTCAATTGGTGGTTCCCGAGAAGCAAGAGCAAAAGCACGTGATGCACAGGAAACGTAGCACGCCCAAGCGTTTTGCTTACAGTAATGTCATCTATGACATCATTGCTAACACCGGCTTACGTTCCCAGCACCGCTCACCGTGATCAAGCAAAACGAACGCGTTTCAGGCTGTTTCATACTTTACTCACAGAAAGTGCTATGAGCGCCGTAGTCGACCGCCAAACAATAAACTCCGGTGAGTACATTACGTACTCACCTTGGGCCACGAGATGAAATGGGAAACGACGTCAACACTGACGCATATTCCTCTCGGGCGCATCAAACCACTTGCCGTGTCTTAGCGCTACCCATCCCTCTCTCTCCTCTCTCAGAGCACGCGCCCCTTCTGCCCGGTGCTCAGCAATTCGAATCGAGAGAGTTTTTCGTTGATTTGTCGGGGATTTCCTAATTACTTCTTCGTACAATAAAAATTTCCACTAACGGTCAAGTCGCAAAGCCCATGAACGGTACTCTAGGAGTACTGGAATCTCGAAAGTGGCTGAGAGCCACGCATTTGCATCTGAGCCGAGAAAGAGGCCAAAGGTACACGTTACGATATTGGAGGCGTTCAGTCAGAAACCCTAAGTACAGTAAGGGCGGGAAAAAGTATTAGCCACAGAAGTTTAGGCTGTACTCTAGGTTCACGCTTGAGTCACTTTACTGTACAGAAAGACTTAACTTACTATACTCCGTCTCTACATACAAACTTAAGTTTATTCATCCACGACCTCAAGATCATTCATCTGTAACAACAAGTTTAAGCCAGCAACATCTTTCTGATCTTAGCCAGCACTTTAAGCAGTGGTGGAGGAATGAGGTAAACTCCTATGAAGCGGTTGTGGGGATCACAAGTGACCCTCAATGAGGAGCTCGTTCTCCCTAAGAGAGATCACCAAAGAGGCAAATATGACGATTTGCGGTGATATTAGGGGGTGCGGGAATGAAAGCAAGGCGGGCTTAGAGTGAGCCCTCAAAACTAGAGTAGGGAGCACGCCTTGGAGCCATTCTAGGGAAAGCCGAGTAGAGTTTAGGGCAGAAAAAGTGCCACAGTTTTTAGTATATATAGCCAAGCTCGCCGGCTTATCTGGCCGAGTGAGGCAGCGATAAAAGAGCTTTCGTTCAACCTGTTAGCTTGAAGTTTAATTCATCGCCATGGAGGTTATCCCGGAGTTACTACTATAGAGCTGCTGAAGCGAAGGCAGATGACGGGCTAGATGAGGCTAACTTACTCATCTATCCGGGCCAGTAGCAGGGGTGCAATAGGAGTAGTGGGTCCTATCGTCGGCCTATTAAGCTATCTCCGACAGATATCAGAAAAGCCTGCAGAAGGAGGCACCGAGCACGACAAAGAGACAAGCGAGAACCAAACCACCCACCCCGTACGCCTCAACAAAGAGATTAGGGTGACACGATGGTCAAGGCGTGAGCCGTATCGATCTTCAAGCGGACGTATGCTGAAATAGCAATTACCTCGGCGGGGAGGTGTCCGAAGCCTCCGTTGGGTCTTTCGAGCGAGGCTTGCTCGAGAGAATCGGCGGGGAGGTCGAATTTTGTGGGGAGGAGGCGGTTTATCCACGCCTTTTGCCTTGCGTCAAACTCTGCGAGCAGCGGCGCAGTCTGTTCGTAGGGAGTTGCGCGGAAGACGTAGATGAACTGAAAGACCGACGCACACATCCTGTGCATGTTTGTGGAGATGTGCGGGTCGTGGAGTTCCCCGACGGCAGTGAGGATGTCGTCGGCGCGGGCCATGCGCTTGCGAAGAAATTGCGCGACGAAGTCGTCTGAGCCGATGTGCGCGCCTAAGTACTTGACTCCCTCCGCCGGCCGATAGATTTCGGGGTCACCGCGTTCGAAGAAATCGAAAGAGAGGTCGCCGAGCAGCTCGATGTCGACCGTTGGCCACCACAGCTTCGACTTGTCGACTTCGAGATGATATCCAAAAGCAGAGCCATTTGTGGCGAGGATCTTCGCTGCCTCGGCTATCTGGTGGATGCGCCCGACGAGCGTGCCATCGTCTGCAAACCAGACGTTCAGGTCGAGTTTGCACTTCGCCTGCAGCTCTTCAACGAGGGGCTGCAGGAAGAGGGAGAAAAGGAACATCCCAAATGGATCGCCTTGTTGCGTGCCCTGCCTCGACTGGATGATGTGACGGCCCGCGAAAAGCCATGTTGCGCTCCCATACACCATGTGTAATTATCGGGCGATTCCCGGCGCATGAACGATGACCTCTTCGACTACTCGCTGGCGGTCAATCTCGTTGAACACGTTCCGCGCATCAATGAAGATGGCTACTGTGCCTGGATCCCAGTGAAAATTTGCCAAATTTTCACGGAAGAAGTGGACGGCCACCTCCGGGCCTGCGGGCACGCCGTTGGAGATCTGGTGTGGTAAAAAATAGTCGCGGGTGCCAGGTAATGCCAGCTTCATTAGGAAGCATGAAACCAGGCGGCGAGCATTCGTTCCAATGGCAATGGGGCGGTACTTGCCGTTGGGATTAGTGCAAGTGAGCAGTGTGGCCAAGGCATAGAAGTTTGCGGCTTCTGCACTCAGCTCTCCTTCGACAATGAGGCATACGAAGCCGTGGAGAGCCTCGAGACCGGAATCTTCTGTGGTCTTGCCTGTGCGTGGTCGGAAAAGAAGATTAATATGAGGCACGGGCATGCCGTCCGGCCCCGCGGCAGAGTGATTGTCCATCTTCCGCAGTACGGTCTTGAAGAGTTTGCTAGATGGAAGCGTGACAGAGGGTAGAGACGTGGGCGGGGGACTTTGGAAAGGCTCCCGTTCGTGGTGCAAAACTCGTAACGCAGCCTGTACGACCTAGGCAGTGAGTTCGGCTGGGGCTGCGTGGAGGAGAACGCGAAGGGGATCTACGGTAACGAGCTACTTGAGCGAGGTCACTCGCTCGTTAGAGCAGCTTTTCGGCAGCCGCACTAGCGCGCTGATGCTGAGAGAAGGCGACGGGATGGTGCGTCAGCCACCATTCTTTCTCGACAGCAGCTGCGTCGAAAGCCTCGTGCCATAACTGGACGAGGGCTGCGACGCTTCCCCAGGCGCGAGTGATCTTGGATCGGAGGGCAGCCTTCTCCACGACCTCGTTGCCTTTTCTTTCTTCGCCCTGGAAAAGAAGACGCGCGACCGCGAGAGTGAATAGCTCCTGATCCTAGACGGCGTCCGTCACGAGCTCCGAACCTACGCCATATTTGCGAGCGAGTCCGACACTGCGGTGCAGGAGAAACTTGAGCAGGCGGCGGTAAGTTTCAAGACATGGCTTTGGGATGCGCCCAAAGACGCGAGCACGAGAGATCTCTGCCTCGCCCATGCCTTTGATCGTTGAAAGTGGGCGGGCGGGTCCTGGCGTGGGAATTGCGGCAGGGGACGGGGCTTTGTTGTGCGAGGGAGAGGGTTGGCGAATCTTGCCTCGGCAGTAGAGAGAAGTGTCTATGACCGATAGAGTTTTGGCGCATGATTCGAGAGGGCGGCATGGAGATCTCTGCTCGCAGTCGAGCCGCCAAAAACGCTATTGCTCGTCCTTTGGCTGCCCGCCAGGTGCAGGCTTGCGAATAGCTGCGCAGGACGGGTATAATCACCAGCCGGCGTTGCATGCCATGCGGTCGAGGCAGCCAACGCGAGCGATGAGGGCGTTGGTGCTGAGCTTGCGTCGTTCGTCGGCCAACGAGTCTGGAGGAGGGCTTAGCTCGGCGGTCAGGAAGGTAAAGTGGGATTTTACGTGAGCGCGCCACGAGTCAAGGTCTATGGCGGATTTACTTTGCCGAGGGGATGAGAAAACTTTCTGCTCTGCTTGGAGGTTAGGCCATGGGCATGGCTGGCAGACAAAGTGTAATGGGAGGCTGTGGGTGCGGCCAGTAGGGGATTTTAGGGGCGTTTGCGGCGGAGGAAATTGGGTGGCTGATGGCTGTGGTGCCAGTGGCGGTGATAGTGGCGTGCGTGGTGGTGGTGGTGGGTGCCTGTGTCCTGGATCTTTACTTAATCTATTTACTGGATCTTGTACTTAATCTGGCATTGTTCAACTCCTTTATCAGTGCTGTATTTAGCCAATCGAGGACCGTACCTCCGCCAACCGAAGGTGCAGCGCCTTTCACTTGCGGCACCAACCCTCTGCTTAACCCCTGCACGTTCTCTTTGACATGCACTTGCAAGGGGCTGAGATTTCTAACCACATGGGACTGTAAGAGAGTTATGTTAGTTGTATCGGTGCGCCCAAGACCACAGCGGCTGGCGCGCCTGTTTCAATGTCGACGTAGAGCAGCTAGGGTCGAGTATTATTGTTATTGAACAGCGTCAGGGACTGATAGGAGAGTTGGGGTTGTGGGTGCAGGGTGCCTACATGCCGCCGAGGGCAGAAGCGGAGTATGTGGAGGCGGATGGGACGAGTCTGGTTTCCTTGTCGTCTAAGCCTGATCCTGAGGCTCCGGCACGTCGACGAGCATCCGCGTCGATGACCTCCCGATACCAGGTGGCACTCGTGATTGTTGTCGCCCAGTAAGAGCCTGGCGTCGAGGCGATCCAGCGTGCGCCTTGCTCGCTGGTGATCAGCCAGAATAGGGACCGGTGTCTTATGCGTGGAGCTGGGTAGCCGAGCCAGAACTTTTCCGCATCGCAAACGAGGAAGGCGTTGACAGCGAAGTCTCGGGCTCCGCGCTGCACGTCGGTGAGGCTTGCGGCGGCTTCGGTGCTGAAGTCAACGCATTCGGGCGCAATGACTGGGCTGGATGGGACGAGCTGGGACACTTGATCAAGGGCGTTTTCGGCGGCCGCGGTGACTCGGGCTTCCAGGGCAGGCGGGTCAGGGCTGAAGGCCTCCACAGGTCCTGTAACGCTTGCAGTGGCCTCTACAGCGACGTTCTGCGCGAGGCGTCTGGAATTGACGGCTGTTGCGGCATCGGCCGCAGAAGTGCGAGCGGCGACGTAGACCGCTCGGGATTCAGCTGGAGTTGGTCCGGTTCCGTCGCCGTCGACCGCGATGTGTTTCTCTTCGCTGATTTCGTGATGTGTGTGCGCGTCGAGGGCGCTGTCAGTCGCCGGAACGGGAGGCTCTGTTTGCCATGTGCGGGCCGTGCTGATAAAGATGACATCTCGGGCAAGGACGGAGAAACGGGCCGCGATCTCTGCAGCTTCAGCTGCTGCGTTGGCGATGTCGCGGGCACGGCGGCTAGCGACTTCGGCGGCGGCTGCGCCGGGGGAAGAGGCGGGGAGCTGCGCTGCATTGGCGCAAGGAAACCGCGCGGGCGCGGAGGTCTTCGCGGACATCGGCCCGGCCAGTGTTCTCGGCCGAGGCTGAGAGCTTGGTGGCCTAGGATTAGAGGCACCAGGCAAGGAGAGCGACGTCTGTGGCAGGGACATTAGGCGGGCAACTGGAGGAGAAAAGGAAATCGTCGCGACCGCGGGCGAGCTCGGCGAAAGCGTCGCGCAATTTGCCCTCGGCGGTAGAGTCGTAGTGGACAACGCAGTATCCTCCGGGAAAGACGTTCTGGAAGAGGATGGTGTTTCTGAGGGCGTTGGTAAGGTCGTGTCTAGCGACGTCGGCGGAGGTGCTGAGAAGGGCAATGCAACTGTTCTGGTCTCCGAAGGAGAGGAATTCGCCGTCCGCGCCGCGGTGGCCGAAAAAGGACGAGTACCATATTCGGAGGGCAGGGAGAGGGAGACCGAGAACATTTTGGCGGGTGGCCTTTCCGGCCTTCGAGTCGTACATTGCGCGGAGGCGTGCGGCAGCATCGTCGTTGGAAAAGAAGCCGTCGCGGGGAAGAGAGGCGTCATTGTCGGCGTGGTCGCGGAAGGAGGCGCGGAGTGAGTCGGGGAGGGGTAACAGAACCCTCGCGAGTGGCAACGCCGGCGATACGGCAGATGCGCGTGGACTCCTCTGCGTCGACTTTGACTTTCTTCGCAGCGCGCTTCAAGCGCGATAATTTGGCTTCGGCCGTTTCGTCTGCGGCAAGGGCGAGCTCGCGTCTGCGGTTCGCCGCCTCTTGACGGAGAGTCGCGTACTCCTGCACAGCTCCGTTGTTATCACCCTCGGCCGCCGGCTCCCGGCTCCGCGCCAAGCGTAAGTCCGTCCGCCACCGAAACTGACACATGCTTCCCAAAAGTCTACTGAAAATAAAGACAACTACGTCATCAAACGACGATGATGACGAAGATTTGGATGATGACTTCGTCATGGTTCCGGCAAGTGGGGCCGATCAATGCTTTCTCAACTTCCGAAAAGAAATCAGCTAACGCCTATGTGCCGATTCTCGAGACCAAAGCGTCATCAAAACCATAGTCTTTGTGAACTATTCGGAAGTTGATAAAGCATTGATCGAAAAAAACTTGAAGGAGCTGGCTAATGTTTTCAACGATACTGAGGAGGCAGTACAAGAGGAAAGGGCTGAGGAATCAGAGAAGCAAATCTCTCAGGCTTCCCTTATGGGCTTATCTGTTCCGTTGCCAAGGCAACGCCGACTTCATTATTACAGGCAAGTGACAGTCATGTTTGGTGCAGTTTTTTAAGTACGAGGCAAAGCTGTCGGCAGCGAAGGACAAGAGGATCCTTAGAGTGCGAAGCAGGTGTAATAAGTTTCCTATGTAAAGTATTTTAGCTACACGGATGGTACTATGGCAATTATTGTATCAAAAGTTGCCAGTTTCTATATAACGAGGTCACTTGAGGTTATTTAAGTTTTTTGGGGGGATATTCGAGGTTATTTTTAAAAACCCTTTTAAGGTTACCACAAAAAACGTAACCGTAACCTTTCAATAGTTGGAGGTTATGCCTCACCCTAAGTCTGCTGGGCCCCGTCCAGGATCCCCCGGTAGTAGAGGTGGTTGACGGCGCTTTGAGAGGGGGTGCAGGGCTGCTAGAGCTAGTGTGCAAAAGATATGGTATCCAGGGGGTCAAATCTCACCAAGGTTGAGTTGGTTGAGCGAGCGTTGTGCTCTCCCTGGGTCCAGGGCGGTACTTGTACCGCCCTTGATTTACTTTGAATTGACCGGCTACTATACGGGCCCGTATTGAGGGTAAGTATGAGTACGTAATAGACAGCCGGTAAATCACTGTGCTTTGTGGCGATCTGATTTGTCAGAAATGCCTTTTGCCTCTCGTCATGTGACGATTGGCACGACACGTGTATGCCGCCTCTTTGGGAG
>JAULCF011542316.1:0-31944 GCA_032361265.1 Devaleraea mollis
CTTCTTTCGAGCCGAAGAAGAGCCAGTTTTTCATGCCGAGTTTGGTCGGGCGGACAGCATTTTCGATGAGGTTATTAAAAAATATGCCGGGCATAGCGAAAAAGAGAATCCTCACAGCTCCCGTAGTTGAGGGGGTTGGCACGCTTCAAGCCCCATCAGACTCGGGGCAGGTTTTGGAGGGTTTCGCGGCCCGCTTACTGAGAATTCAAACTCAGAGAAGCTTTCCCGAATCACGCTCCGGATGGTGAAAATTCTTAGCCGAAGGCTTCTTCGTCCATATGACGAGCAAAGTCCATGGACTCGTGAAGGATACGCCCAATTTCCACAACTTCAGTTTTGAATCCAAGCCCGATAGACGAAGGAGTGCTTTTCAACACCGAAAACACGGCAGCGATGGGCGAGATCCTCGCGGGCTTTACTCCCAATCACGAAGGGGTCCTTTTCTAACTCAAAGCGCCCTGCTTCGAGTAAGCCGAGATAGATGGGCACCTGCTCAGCGCCCCATTTCTTGATGGTGTATCGAAAGATGGATAAAGTATCCTCATCGGCCAGCCTTGAGAGTCGTGAACTCAACATCGCTTCAGCTTACCTCGTTTTCTTTGCGGTGCTCATCGAGAGCCTGAGTCGCGATGTCAGCGAAGGAACGATCAGAGGACTCTCCTCGATCAAGCTGAGTAAAGCCTCTTTGAACCTCGCTCTTGAGACGTTCAAATTTCATTCGGACAAGCTCGTCGTAGTCTTCTTTTGTCGTCACCACGAAGGCAGATTTTCCATGACGGCTAATCGCTACGGGCCCGGTGCGAGCGGTATCAAGAACGTGGCCGAGCTTCTGCTTTGCGGTGTTTGCAGTGAAAGTTTCCATACGGTGATTGTTGACTTCATCCAGATTAGGCGTTTTGGATGATTTCGCAAGTTTTGTTGATTTGGCAGGGACTGAAGCATTCCTGGAACGGGGCAGTTTTTGGGGGCTGCGAGGGATTTCACCGCAGAGCCGCAGAGGCCGGGGAGAGGCGCGGAGCATGGCAGAACAGGTTATTTTTTCTTACTCTGTGTCACTCTCCGACCTCCGCCCCTCTGCGGTTATTTTTCGGTCAGGCCCCTCTTCGCCCCGCTTTAAGTTCCGAAGAGCTCACGCATCCGCAGGGCTAAACCTTCGCGATCAAGCTGCCCTCCCGAGACTTCGATCATTGGTTGGTAAAGCTCCATGGAATCAATTTTCGTCGTGGAAACCTCATTGATTTCGAGGAAGATCAAAGCGGAGACAGCGGCGGTCCGCTTGTTCCCATCAATAAACCCCTGCGCCTCAGTGATATGAAAGGCGTAGGCCGCAGCAAGGTCGAAAAGATCGCCACTGAGATAAAGAAAGACATTCCGAGGCTGTGACACCGCAGCCTCGATTCCCCCCTGATCTCTCACCCCAGCCATGCCACCATGCTCAAGGAGAGAGCGATCATGAATCGTGAAAACTTGTTCTAAATTTAGAAAAAGAGGCTCAGATGACATTCCAATAGGGCTCCTTAAATTTGCTTACTGAGAGAGCTTTTCGAGCAAAGGCGCGTGATGATCAAAGACCTTATCCATCGCCTTGCCGAAAGCATCACCCTTGGGCTCCTCCTCAGACTCCTCCTGATCCCAGCCATAAAGCGCTGAGAGCTCCATGAACTTCTCGTAGGAGATCATCACATCAGTGGGGTCACCTTGCTCGTTGAGAACGATTTTTTTGGCGATGGTCATGAGAGCATTCTAGCAGATGAAAACAAGTTTGTCCCGTGATTCCGTCACGCCTGCACGAGCGAGTAGGAAAAGGACGAAACATTCAGCTTCAGAGGGCTTCGAGGGATTTTACCGCAGAGGCGCAGAGGCCGGGGAGAGGCGCGGAGCATGACAGAACAGGTTAATTTTTCTTCCTCTGTGTCACTCTCCGACCTCCGCGCCTCAGCGGTTATTTTTCGGGCAGGCCCCCTCTGCAATGTTGATACCGAATTGAAATCTCGAAGAAAAACATGATGGGCATAACGAAACATCCAGCTTCAGAGGGATTCGAGGGATTTCACCGCAGAGGCGCAGAGGCCGGGAAGAGGCGCGGAGCATGACAGAACAGGTTAATTTTTCTTCCTCTGCGTCACTCTGCGACCTCCGCGCCTCTGCGGTTATTATTCGGTCAGGCCCCTCAACTTGAAACGGGGCATCGTCGATGATCTCCGCTTGCGCCATCATGGAGAGGGTTTACACAGAGTCATGAGTTCCATTTCCAAAGAAGAATCGATGAAAGGGGCCTTTTTCGGGGCGATGATGGCAGATGCTCTCTGCTTGGGGAGTCATTATGAATATGACGCGCTCAAAATCCATGAGGCCTACGGAGGGCGGCCGATTGAGAAATTCATGTCGCCCGGTGAGTTGATGGGCGGCCAGACTCATGGCATTGGATGGGGAGAACGGAATTATCATCCCGGAAAAAAAGCGGGCGGAACGACCGACTACGGGGATTACAACATTCTCATTTTAGAACATTTGGCCGCGACAGCGGAGCCAGCGCGACCGTTTGAGGTCGAAGCGCTGATCCCCCATTGGATGCACCGTCTCGCGAACGATTGGGGGTCATGGATTTGCACCATGACCAAGGAAACCTACGCCCAAGTCACGAATGGCTACCCGGTCGCACAACTGGGCGGAATGTCCAATGCGATGGCGATCCGCCACGTGGCCGCTCATGCTTATTATGAAACGGAAGAGGAGCTGGTGGAGGTCGCTCGGAAGTCGATGTTCACCCACACCAATGAGCATGCCTTGGGCGGTGGGGAATTTTTCGCGCGGGTGACCTGCCGCGTCATGAATGGGGCGACTCCGGCGGTTGCGATCCAGGACGTCGCCACGCAGATGGGCGGATTTTTTGAAAGCAAGACCGCGCAAGCGATGGCCAAAGTGAAAGAAGAAGCGGATCCCAACTCCGCCCTCTCCAAGGAGCAATTTAGCGATGATCTCGCCCTGACCAGTATGGCCAAGCTCTGGGACGTCGGGCGCTCCGAACCGATCAAGGTGGGGAAAGCGAGTCCGACCGAGGGAACCTTGCCCGGTGCGCTCTACTTTATTTTGAAATATGCCGACCAAGAAGAGGGCCTGAAAAAGGCGCTGCAGGGAAACACGATGGTGGGCGGAGACAACGCATCGCGCGGGATAGCCATCGGGATGGTGCTGGGAGCCTACAAGGGAGTGGAAGCGATCCCGAAGGCTTGGCGGGAGACACTCGACCAATGGGAGTATTGCGATGAGCTCTTGAGCAAGCTGCCTTTGCTGAAGAAGTAGACCGGGATTCGAGAGGGCCTTAGGCTGGAAGCGCCCAATGGGTATTCCAGCAAGGCTCCGGCTCCAGACTGGAACAGCCTAGAAATTCTCGCTTTGGACTGCGTCGGGGATGAGCTCGACGAAGAGGGTTTTTTCGCCGGCTTCGAGTTTGTCGAAGCCTTCGCGGCTTTCGATTTTGAGGTAATCCATGCCCCACATCTCGGCCCACGATTGGAGGCGGACTTCTTGGGGTTGCACGATGGCGGCGCGTTGCTCTTCGGTGAGGTTGGCGAGGCGTGGGAGTTTTTCAAAAATCTGCCCTCCCCCGTTATTGATCACGACTAGGACGCGGCCTTTTTGCTCCACCTGCGGAAGCATGGCGGGCGCGGCGAGATCGTAGAGCGCGGTGAGGTCGCCGAAGACGCCCCATGAGTCAGGAGTCTCCGCTGTGGCACCAAGCCAGGTGGAGAGCTGACCATCGATCCCATTGGCCCCCCGATTCGCAAAGACGCGGGCGTAGGGAGTGATGCGCTGGCCGAAGTCATTCCACTCACGGATCGGGAGGCTGTTTCCGATGAAGAGACTCTCGCCCGTGGTGGCGTAGACGGAGAGCAGGCCGACTAAGCCCGGTTCGCTGTCAGGGAGAGCTTCCAGCTTTTCATCGACCAGGCCGAAGAGTGGGCGACCTTTCAGAAAGTCGTCACGCACATCGCCGATTTGGTCTGCAGTGCCTAGGCCCCGGATGACGCGACCTACTTCGGCGTGGATCACCTTGGACTCGCGAGCGAGGCCCGGGAGGCCATTGCGGCAGATCGAGAGGACTTCCGTCCCGGTGCTTTCCTCGAGGTCGCGCCAGAGGCGACCGACGGGGACTTCTCCTAAGCGCAGAATGCGCCCGGGGAGATTCCCTTTAAAGGTTTGCTCGGGGACGAGAAGGTCGCCGAGCGCTTCGCGGATTCCGCTATTGATATCGGCGATCACGGGGATGCCGAGGTCTTTGAGAAAGTAGAAGACGTCTTCACGATCTTCCGGCTCGAGGCCGCCGACCATTGCGATGATTCCTCGGAAGACTCCGTCATCGAGAAAATCTAGTAAACTGCGTACGTCGAAGGCTAGGCGCTTGGCTAGGAATCCCTCGACCTGCGCGGACCAAGGCTCACAAGTGATCTCGCTTTCCTCTAAGGGAACATTGAGATGAAGCGGACCATGACCATCCCAGTCTTGGAGACTGCGAGCGGCGTAGTTTCCGAAAATTTCTTCCTGCTCTATGACTTGCGGTGCACCGGAGCCACGGAACTCGGCGGGGCGATCTGCGGATAAAATAATGAGTGGCTTACAGGTATAAAAAGCCTCGATGACGGCAGGCAGGCACTCCGCCACGGCAGTGCCACTGGTGGTGACGACGGCGCAGGGCTGCGCGTGATCCTTCACTCGGCCTAGTGCGAAGAAGGCTGCGCCGCGCTCCTCAAAGTGCGTCCAGACCTGGGGTCCCTCGGCAGCTTCTAATAGAGCAACGAGCCCCGCATTTCGGGCTCCCCCGCAAACAACAAACTCCCCACAGCCGGACTGGAGGAGTTGCTCGATGATCGATTTTTCTGAAGTCACAAATTAGTATTTTTCGACGAGAAGCGAGGCGTTATGGCCACCGAAGCCGAAGGAGTTGCTGAGGGCGGCTTTTACTTCGACCTCGCGCGCGGTGTTGGCGCAGTAGTCGAGGTCGCACTCAGGGTCTTGGTCCTGGAGGTTGATGGTGGGAGGGATGACGCCGTCGCGGATGGCATTGATGCAGGCGAGGATTTCTACGCCGCCGGCTGCTCCGAGGAGGTGACCGGTCATGGATTTGGTGGAGCTTACGATGAGGCCCTCTTTGGACCAGTTGCCGAAGGTTTTCTTGATCGCTTTTGTCTCGCAGATGTCACCTTGGGGAGTGGAGGTGCCGTGAGCGTTGACGTATTGCACGTCCTCAGCATTGAGGCCGGCGTGCTTGAGCGCCATGTCCATGCAGCGAGCGGCTCCGAGTCCCTCGGGGTGTGGAGAGGTGAGGTGGTAGGCATCGGCGCTGAGGCCGTAACCGGTGAGTTCGGCGAGGATGTTGGCACCGCGCTTTTTGGCATGCTCGAGTTCCTCGATGACGAGGACGCCTGCGCCTTCCCCCATGACGAAACCATCGCGGCCGACATCGAAGGGGCGCGAGGCGGCGGTTGGGTCATCATTGCGGGTGCTGAGAGCTCTCATGTTGCCGAATCCGGCGAGGCCCATTGGAAGAATCGCGGCTTCTGCGCCTCCAGCGACGAAGGCCTCGGCATCGCCGAATTTGATCATGCGCCATGCTTCGCCGATGCTGTGGTTGGCGGTAGCGCAGGCGGTGACGATGGCCATGTTTGGCCCACCGAAGCCGTGCTCCATGGAGAAGACGCCGCTGGCGATGTTCGAGATCATCATCGGGATGGTGAAAGGTGAAACCCGGCTGGGGCTACGATTCATGAGCGCGGTGTGGTTCGTCTCCAGGGTTCCGAGACCACCGATACCACTGCCGAGCATGACGCCGACGCGGTCGCGGTCGATCGCGCTCTCGGCGAGACCTGACTCGACGAGAGCCATCTGGGCTGCGGCGATGGAGAGGTGGGAGTAGCGGTCCATGCGGCGCGCGTCCTTGGGGTTGGTGAAGTATTGGGTGTGGTCGAAGCCTCGGACCTCGCCCGCGATTTTCACCGGGTAGTCCGTGGTGTCCATGGACTCAATGAGGCTGATGCCACTACGGCCCTCCTTCATGCTTGCCCAAGTTGAGTTGGCATCATTTCCTAATGGGCTTACTGCCCCAATCCCAGTCACTACAACGCGTCGATTCTCCATAATTGCTCGAAAGTTCGCTTTTTGATTAGCCCTTGTGCCGCTGAAAAGCAAGGCCCGTGTGTGGGAGCTTTAGCCCAATTTGCGGTGCCCACCCCTGATATTTTGGCCAGCGCAGTCAGGACAGGTCGACACCTTGACCCGGCGGGCCTCGGGGTAGAGCTTTCCGCAGAGGTGGCATTCCCGGGCGACGCGGCGCTGTCGGCGGGATCTGCGACGATCTGCGAGGCAGGAAAAAAGCCAGTCTACGAGGATCCAGAGGAAGGGAAGAAGCACCACCGCGAGGAGGAGTTCGGTCAGCGATACGGTCATTCTGGGAGGGGGCGATTGACGACTCTCGCTTCAAGTTTCCACCACCGAAGGGGGCCTTTTTTAGGGAGGGCCTCGAACGCCAAGGTTCGGTATTTTTGCAAGAGCACGGGGGTGCGGGTATTGACTGATTTAATGGTTGGCTCGTTCACGACCACCTGCCCTTGCCAATCGACGCCGAGTAGAACGGTCCAGATTTCCCCTTCACTTAACGCACGGGCGAGATCGGTCTTTGGCCATGGGAAAGAGAAGGGTTCGAGGCCCTTTGGTCCATCGACGGCGCGGACCTCGATCCACCAATTAACAGGCGGGCTGGCAAAGGTCACGGAGTCTACCGTATCTGGGGGAGGTAGGACGGCGGGGCCCATGCCGGGGAGGTTCGTCAAAGTCACCTCCTGAGGCGGGGGGATGACTTCACGTAAGGTGGCTTGGTAAGTGCGGGGCGATTGTAAGGCAAGAGCGGCGGCGGTGGCGGACTCGATGATGGAGGGATCACTGACATCCCAGCGGCGGTGGAAGAGGGTCTCGCGGTCGATCAACTCGGCTAGCCAGCGGTTACGGTCGGCATCGAGATCCACAATTGTGAGGTCGATTTGGTCATCGACCGTGCTGACTGGTTCGGGCTCACGAATCTGAACATAGGCTAGAAGCGCTCCCCAAAAGGAAGCGGCTACGACTCCCGCGATCAGGAGTCGGCGAGCGGAGCCGTGTCCTCTACGCCAGTCGAAGACCATGCCGGCGGCGCGGTCTCGGAGGACTTTACGATTCCGCCAAAACATGACTCTACAATCCCTCCCCCGTTACGTCATCACGCCGATAGCCTTCGAGGATTTTGAGGTTTAATTTGGTGAGGATATTGACGAGGACAAAGCGCTCGTTCATCGAGGCGTCTCTATCGATCTCGATCGCGACGAGCCGGGTGCCGCGCTCTGCGGCGGCCTTTAGAATGGCGCGCTCTAGATCTGCTTTGGCGACTTTGGCCCCGCTCATGTAGTAGGTGGGGCCCATCGAGGTGCTTTTCAGCATGATGATGACGGGCTTTTCACCACCGAGGCGGACGCCGCGAAACTCGGATGGGGGGAGCTTAATCTCGACGTAGCTTTCTTGAGCAACCACGCCGGTGAGCATGACCAGTGCGAGAAGAAGGACTACGAAGTCGAAACCAGGGATGACAAAGATCCACCCTGGTCGCTCGGGAAGTGACATCTCCAATTTCATCGCTCAGGAGTCTTTACTTTCTGACTTAGAATTGGCGTTCGATGGTGCCAGAGCTTGGTGCTCCACTTCATGGCGGAAGGAGACGATGCGGTCGTGCTCACGGCTATCGCAGACGATGTTGACGGCCTCGATCCCGGCACGCTCGAGACGGTGGAGCATGCGGCGGGCTTTCCCGTAAAGGTAGAGGTAGACGAGGTAAGATGGGATGGCCAAGGCGAGCCCGACGGCGGTGGAGACGAGGCTTTGGAACATGCCGTTCGCGAGGGCGGCTTGGGCTACGGTCGAATCAGCGGCGCCCACTTTCATGAAGACCTCGATCAAGCCGAGGACGGAACCGAACATGCCGAGCATGGGCGCGAGCATGGCGACGCCGAGGAGGACGCGCATGTAACGCTCGATGCGTGGGACCTCGAGCTGGCCCGCTTCTTGTGCGATTTCACGGAGATTTGTGCGATCGAGATGGTGCCGCATGAGAACGGAATGAATGACACGAGCCTCGGGACCGCGGGCGCGCGAGGCCTCATGGAGGGCTTCGGCGTAGGCTTTTTTGCGCACGTGGTTGGTGATTCCAAGGAGGAGATCTGCGACTTTACTACGGGCATGTTGGAAAAAAACCATGCGCTCGACCATCACGAGGAGGCCGACGAAACCGAGTGCAACCTGTAGCCACAGGATTACATTACCAGCTTCTGTCGGAAGGTTCACGGGAAGAGCCTAGCAGAGCTTAACAAAAGTGACCAGCGATTAGACCGCCATGCTGACTTTCTGTCGGTTCGGTGAGATGAACTCCTGCCAAGCTTGCTCGCTGGCCTGCTCTTTCAGGCCAAATAGCGGGCGCCACTTCGGAATGCGCGGTTCATTCAGAAGGTGCATCCCGACTTCACGCGGGAGGCGGTTCGCCTTGCGGGTATTACAGGGGATGCAGGAGGTCACGATGTTGTCCCAGGTGGTTTTCCCGCCTTTGCCGCGTGGGTGGACGTGGTCGAGGTTGAGTTCACTTTCGAGGAAGATTTTGGCACAGTATTGGCAGGTGTGCTTGTCACGGAGGAAGACATTTTGGCGGGTGAATTTCACCTCCTTGCGTGGGAGACGGTCATAGATGGCGAGGACGATGATTTTGGGGGCACAGAGGGCGACCTTCACCGAGTGAATGAGATCAGTGGCGAGAGAGGTGGGCGCTTCCCCAGAGTATTCAACCCAGGATCTGATGTCGTGAGTTTGGTAGCGTGACTCCCCTTCTGTCTGGACGACTTGGGCGTGGCCGAGGCAGAGGAGCTTGAGGGCGCGCTTGACGGAGCAGGTGTGGACGGGTTGCCAAAGCCGATTGAGGACGAGGACGGGGCGGTCGAGAAGCATCTGCATGGCAGTAAAAAGGATCGCCTAGCCCAATACAGACTCATTGAAGATAAAACAATCCTAAAGGGCTGCGCGAGGTCATAAAATGGTCGCGGTGTCGTAGCGTGCGGGGATTTGGCCCCCGATGGCGACGATGGTGGAGAGACCATCAGCGAGCCAGGCTTGGTCGGCCTCGACCGCGACCACCTTTGTCGGGGGCGGGCTTTGGCCGGTCTGGGGATCGATGAGATGGTTCGCGGCGGAGGTGGCGCTGAGGCGTTGCCCGCTGCCGCTGGAGACGGCGAGGGCGCGAGTGAGTTGGTGTGTCTGATCTTTTACCTGGACCGGCCATGGCTCACTGCCGATGACGCGGTATTCGCCAAAGTTGATGAGCGCGGAAGGTGCGGAGAAGTTCTCGGTGAAGAGATCGGTAAGGTAGCCTTGCGCGATCGCGTTGAGGCTGAGGGCCACTCCGGGAGGCATTGTGATTTTGGATTTTGAAACCTCGATAAGGTCGAAGTCTACTCGCTTAAGCTTTTCCGAGATCTGAGATGTGTGAGGGTCACGACCGGCTTGATGCTCGGACTTAGACCACTCGAGAAAGGAATGGATGGTGGGATCAAAGAGACCTGCGCTCGCCTCGAATAATTGGCGAGATTTCTGAAGGCAGGCGAGCAAGGGAGCGGGGGGATTTGCTAAGATGCCCTCGCGGTTGAGTTCGCTCAGAGCAGAATCAGCGGACCAGAGTGTGAGGGCTTCTTCCGCTTCTGAGACAGACGTCAAGGCTGGCTCCAGATCTGCGACTCCACGGTATTGAACGGAGACCTCGATCCCCATCACGATCCCCTTCCACTCTTTGAGGGGGGACGAGGCCCGGCAAGATGACATCGTAAAACCACCAGCCGAGAGCCCTAGAAAACGGCGACGGTTCATGACTTCCGCTTTGGAAAAAGTCGCAAGCCAAGAAGGGTCAACATCACGAGCCCCAATGCGGCGAGATCAGTGATGACCCAGCCAGGCCAGCCGAAGAGGCTGCCGGAATGGGCGTCAAGAATGACGCGGGATAGAGGCATGCCGCGGCGGGTGCTGATCGCGGCGGAGAGGAGTTTTTCTTCGTCGGGGAGGAGTTTGGTTGGGGAGGTCCTCAGGAAACTCTGCGTCGTTTTTTCGGCTGAGAAAAAATCCTCACTCAAGAGGTAGAATTGATCAGCGGCGGCGAGGTGAAGCAGCCCATCGGTCACTTGAATCGCCTGAACCGGGGTGGCGGGCAGACTGAGATCATCCAGCTCTAGAAGCATGTCATCTGAGCCGTCGAAGACGCCGATTTCCTCAAGGGTCGCGATGACGAGCTTCCCTTTGATAGCGGCGGCTCCCACGAGCTGCCCTTGTAGAGGGATAGGTTTTTGATCGAGGAACACCTCCCCTCCCCACTCGGTCACGAGGCGGTCACCGACGTGAAATGCGGCAGGCTCGCCTTCTGGAAGTTGGTTGTAGTGCTGCAGGACCCAGCCGCTCGTCACCATGCGATCATTAAGCCCCAGAGGCTGTGCGTGGTTGAGCAAGACTCCGCTGATCGCGAGCCAAAGAACGGGAAAGGCGGCTACGAGCCCGAGCCACCGATGCCATTTACGGGCGAGGTGTCTTTTACGTTTCGGCGGGGTATCGGTCATTTCTGGCTGTCGAGAAACAATGCCAGACGGGCGAGTTTGGTCAATGCTCGCACAGAAAGAGTGGCTCCGGCGATGTTTCGAGGAGCCTTGGAAATCTGGGTATTCGATTTCAGCGAGGTTCCGCGAAACTGATTGGTGAAGGCACTCCGAGCCACTTCCCAGCCGTGAGACTCGCGGTAAACGAGGACTTTGACCGCCTCAACTTTCCGATTCTTCACCACGATTCCGGTGGTGATGTATTCAGTCTTGCCGATCTCCTCGAGGATGAAGGCGGTCTTGCCATTACGATTCCAGTAGCGGATCGACTTGGTCTTGTAGCTTTTCCCAAGGATGGCGCGGACTTGACGTTGCTGCTTAGCCGTCAGCGTGATCGCTCGAGTCGCGGGGATCGCGCCCAAGTTTCCTTTGATGAAATCTGACGGCTTTTGGTGCACCTTGGGACCCGCAAGAGCGCTCCCCCCGCACAGGAGAAGCGCTATCATGAAAAAATTGCGGAACAGCCTAGAAGCTGTAACCGACGCCGAAGTTGTAGGTTTCATTATTTTCTGATCCATCTTGTTCGATCTGAGTGTAGTCAGCCTTTAAAACGACCGTCGGGTGAGGCCAATAATTAACCCCGACTGTGTATTCGTCAAATTCTCCGCCACGGGAGTTACCTGCACCACGGGCGTATTCGTAGTGGCTGTAGCGACCGAAAACCCCCACGGCTTGATCGCCGAAGGTCCAGCGGTAGGAGGGCTCGACGTAGTATCCCCATTGGCTATCGGCGTCATTATCCTCGAAGGATTTCCCATCGATATCCCAGTGCGCAACCAGTGCGCGGAGACCAAAGCCACCGTTTTGGTAGACAGCAGAACCTCCGAGGAGGAGCGCTGAGTTATCCTCGTCACTATTTGGCGCAATGTCGTTTTGGTAATTCGCAAAGCCGGTAAGAGAGAGTCCCGGGACACCATTGTAGCGGATCCGGGCACTGGCCGCATAATCGCTCGCACTGGCTTCGGCGACCTTTTGACGACCACTACGAATGCGGAAAGCACTGCCTGAGGAAAGGTCAGTAGTGACCGAGAGGCCCGAGTGGACACCAAAGTCGAATCCCAGCCCGCTCTCGAGGTTTTTTGAGACCATGACACCGCCCTCCCACCATGTGGTAGGGATGATGTTCGCCTCGACGTTGTTACGCTCGACGCCGTAGAAAGTATCGGGCTCGTGGACTTCATTAAGAATGCCCAGAGGCAAGAGGTATTGGCCGGCGCGGATCGACCAATCGTTATTGAGGAGGAATTCCATGTAGGCCTGCTCGATCTCGACCTCGCCCGGCTTTCCATCACCCGCAAGAGCGTGCTCCACTTCAAATTCTGAAAAGAACTTAATGCGATCACTGAAGCTGTGATTGAAGAATAAAACGAAGCGGTGGAAATCGATCTGCTCCTTGTCCCCTTGGTTAAGGTGGAGTTCTCCATAGCCGCCGATCGAAGTGCGCTCGAACCAATCCCCCCCCCCTCCGATTACCGGCGCCAGGTAGGCCGAGTCAATATCACTCGCGGTCGCCGGAGTCAGGACTGGCTGCTGGGTGGGAGTCGGCATCGGAATCGCGTTGCTCAATGGAACTGGAGCAGAAGCTGAGGCCGGCGCGTCTTGGAGTGGACCATATTGGGCCTCATACTTGCTTACTTTACTTTCGAGCTGCTCGAGCCGAGCAGCGAGTTCCTCCAAGGTGACGCCGTAAACTGGGGCGGTCGCGAGAAGGGCAATGGAGCCGAAGAGGGCTTGCTGGATCTTCATGTCGCCACCCTTCTATTGAGACTGAGTCTCATTACCAGAAGAAAGTGGTCATTTCTCAAGATTAATTCAAAAAGCCCATGAACCACTCTTAAATTTTCGATCTTTCTCTCCCCTCAATCCGAGGCCAATCTCCCCCCCCTCCCTCATGGAATTCTCCATTCAAGATCTCTTCACCAAAGGCGGCGGCTTCATGTGGCCCCTCCTCATTCTCTCCGTGATCACCGTCGTGATCGTTCTGGAAAGGCTCATTTACTATTCCCTCCATCGATACCGTGTCTCGCATGCCATCGCTCAGCTGGAAAGCTCCCAACCTTCCCTAAATCCGTCAAATCCCCTTCTTCAAATCGGTTCTGTCTTTGCCCAGGAGGCCCCGGGTGGCGAGGAGCATTGCCTCAATGTCACCGAGCGGGAGGCATCGCGCATCATCCACCACCACGAACGCGGTCTCCGCACCCTCGCCTTGATCGCAGCCATCTCACCCTTGATCGGCCTGCTCGGCACAGTCTGGGGCATGGTAATTGCATTTTCCAAGATCGCAAAGCTCGGCGAAACCGTCACCCCAGCTGACTTTGCTGATGGCATCTGGACTGGACTACTCACCACGGTCGCCGGCCTCCTCGTCGCCATTCCCGCGATGTCGATGGCTAAGATTTTCGAGGCCCGCATCGACAAGCTCGTCCACGATCTGAACGAACTCACCTCTCACCTCCGCGAACGCTTCTTCTCAGGTAACTAGGCCATGTTGATCACGCGCAAACGCCGCATTGATGCTGGGATCGACATGACCCCGCTCATCGACGTGGTCTTTCAACTCCTCATCTTCCTCATGGTGAGTAGCCAGTTCATTAAGCCCGACCGCCAAGTCGACCTCCCCGCCGGCCCCCTAGAATCAGCTCCAGGCAACCCCGATGACCCTCACCTCTCGCTCCTGATCACCGCCGACAACCTCATCCTTCTCGAAGGAGAAGAAACCACAAGGGAGGAACTCGGAGACAAACTTCGCGACGCCATCAAGCACACCGATATCGATTCCCTCGTCATCCGCAGTGATCAAAAGGCCCACGTTGGGATCCTCCTTCCCGTGATCGAGATTGCGCGAGAAAGCGGGATCATGAGCTTAGCCTACGATAAGAAAAATGAACTCACGGAGTAGCCAGCCTCTTATCTGGATCGCCGTCGCGCTCTTGACCATGGCGCTCTATGCGAGCGCCATCAAGTGGGCCAAATTCTCCTTCAAGTTTTCCGAGCCCCCGCCCGAGAAAACCAAGCTCATCGACCTCACCTTCATCAAATTCAGCGAGCCTCCTCCAGAACCAGAGCCGAAACCAGAGCCAGAACCAGAGCCGGAACCAGAGCCGGAACCGCTCGAAAAACCGACTCCGCCAAAGCCCGAATCACATCCAACTCCAGAGCCCCTTCCTAAAACGGAACCGGCGCCCACCCCAGAACCGGAGCCCATGGCGCCGCCCCCGCCCAAGGTCAAACCAACTCCTCCCCAAAAGCCAAAAATTGATCCCGCAATCCTTCGTAAAAAACGCGAAGCTAAGGAAGCCCGCGCCCGCGAGCTCAAACACCAGCGCGAGGCCGCTAAGAAGCGCGTCGAAGAAAAACGCCGCAAGCGAATAGCCGCAAAAAAGAAAGCGGCCGCCGCAGCCGCCGCAGCCGCCGCAAAAACCCGCGCCGCCACGAGGGCCCGCGCCGCATCCGCCAAGCGGATCGTCAGTAAGCCCTCCGCAATCAGACGACCCACCCCCAAGTATCCCAGCTCCGCAAAAAAGGCCGGCCATGAAGGCACCGTTACCCTGACCTTCACCGTAGGAAAATCCGGCAGAGTGAGCTCCGTCCGGGTCTCAAGATCCAGCGGCCATTCATCGCTCGACAAAGCCGCACTCTCCGCGATCCGAAAATGGCGATTTAAGCCCGCCCGCAACGGGCTCGGCCAAGCGGTCAGTTACAGCTACTCCCTCCCGATCCCGTTCCGCTTGCGATGACTAAAAGCCCTGATCAACCACCCTCGAGTGACAGCACCCCTCGCCACGCCATCGGACACTGGAAAAAAACCCGTGAAGTGAGCTTCATCATTTTTTCACTCTCTCTTGTTCTAAACGATGTGGTCGTCTGACTTAGAAGCCAGCAAATGCTCGCCGACCCACAGATCACCTCCGACGCACTGCATGGAACCTTTCCCATCACTTTTGCGATCGCCCTCGCCCAGTGACTGCGGTTTCCGGGCTGACTTGCCTCGTCGCGACAGCCCGATTTTCTTTCTTACGAAAGAAGACGGACTAACGAGCAAGAAACCGGATGGAGAAACTCCCTACATCTTCCCATTCCGCAGCAGCCCAACGAGGACCCCTTGCACCACAAGCTCATTTGCAGGCATGAGATCTGGGAAGTGCTCATTCTCAGCGCGGAGATAAGGACGACCCTTTTCCATGATGAAACGCTTGAGGGTGGTCTCCCCGTCGATGAGAGCGGCCACAATATCGAGATTGCGAGGTTCACGGAACTCCAGAATCACGGTATCACCATCGCAAATGTGAGCATCAATCATAGACTCACCCCGCACCTTCAGCGCGAAGGTGCGAGCATTCCTAGGAATGCCAAGAGAGGCGATGTCGATGGAAAGACACCCCTCCTTCTCCTCCTCCACAGCCTCGGCCATCCCGGCGGCAATGCTGCCGTAAATTGGGATATCGACCACTTCCTCACGCTCTAAGTCTTCTGGGAAAACCACGGCGCGCGCCTTCCCGGCGAGCCGGACAATCACACCCTTACGCTCGAGCGCGCGTAGGTGACTCATGGCAGCAGTCTGACTCGCGAAGCCGAAATGGGCCTGGATTTCGCGAGTCGAAGGCATGAGCCCTTCTTGGCTCTGCGTGAGCTTCAGAAAATCAAGAAGCTCCTGTTGACGTTTTGTGAGTTTTTCAGCCATGGATTAAAAGTGGTTTCCTGAACACTATTCAAGAGACCAAGTTCAGTCGAGCAGAAAAAACTGAAGAATGCCGAGATCTTGACGGAACCTTTCCGTCTTGGTAGCCTGCTAGTCGTTCATTGAAATTTTTTCGATGAACGACACACCAACCTAAATCCTAAAAACAATGAAAAGACGAAAAGCCATGATAGCGGTAGGCCTGGCACTGACGACCTGCGCCCTCGCCGATGAATTTAAAGAAAAAGCGAACAGAATCCAAAGCCTCTATCACAGCGGACTAGCCGCGATGAAGGCCGGGAAAGCGGAGGAGGCTAAAACAGCCTTCCAAGCCGTGCTGAAACTCAGCCCCGGCCATGGACATGCCCGCCACCAACTCACCCAGATCCCGACCGTCGATGCGCGGGTCGCCTTGCAACGTCGCAAGGCCCTCTTCAAAGCGACTAAAATCGAGAAGATCCACTTCGCCGACGCGACTCTGGCAGAAGCCCTAGAAGCGCTCAATGAACTCACCCTCACCGCGAGTGGACAGAAATTCTCACCAAACTTCGTGATCCAAGATCCGAGCGAAAAACTGAAAAACAAGAAGGTAAACCTCAAAATGAATCATGTGCCAGTCTCGGTCGCGCTGAACTACATGCTCGATGGAGTCGGCGCAGCCGCGCGCATGGACCTCCATGCCACCGTGATCAGACCCACCGCCAATTAAGCTCAGGGTTAATTCCAATTTTTTTACGCGCCAAGTAAGGACTTTCATCCTATGACTTGGCGCGTGAAAAAGTGGACCTTTCAAGATCGCATCATCGCCCCCTCTCTCCTCGCCGCCGACTTCGGCCGCGTGGCAGATGAGACCACGCGCGCGATCAATGCCGGCGCAGACTGGATGCATCTGGATGTGATGGACGGGAACTTCGTGGATAACATCTCCTTCGGCCCCGCTCTCATTCAAGCAGTGCATGAGACGAACGATGTCTTCCTCGACGTCCACCTCATGATCGCCCGCCCAGACCACTACCTTTCTCGCTTCCTCAAGGCCGGAGCCGACATGGTGACCGTGCACGTGGAGCCCGAGGCTCAGCACGATGTCGCAAGCACTCTAAAAGCGATCCGCGCCGCTGGGTGCAAAGCTGGGCTCGCGCTCAATCCCGCCACCCCCTTCGAGGCAGTCATCCCTTTCCTAGAAGACCTTGATATGCTCCTCGTCATGACGGTAGTGCCTGGATTCGGCGGCCAGTCATTTATGGAAGACATGATGGCCAAGGTAGAAGCCGGCGCGAGGTATAGGACGGAAAACGACCTCAGCTATCACATTCAAGTGGACGGCGGAGTCGGTCTTGAAACCGCCGCGATCGCAGCCAAGGCCGGAGCCAATGTGCTCGTCGCCGGGTCCTCGACCTTCGGAGCGCCGGATATGGCGGACGCGGTTCGTAAAATTCGCGAAGCTTAAAGCCCGCGTCCTTTGTTAAAACGGGCCACCTCGCGATTCGCCTCGCGGAGTTCAGTCTTCTTCTTGAGATCCTGCCGTTGATCGGCGTGACCTTTTCCTTTTCCTAGGCCAATCTGCACCTTTACCCGGCGACCTTTAAAATAGAGCTTCAGGCAAATGATCGTGAAGCCCTTCTGCAAAGTCGCTTGAGAAAGCTTCAGGATCTCGTTCTTATGAAGAAGCAGCTTGCGGGGGCGCTTAGCCTCGTGCTGGAAGAATGCCGCAGCAGTTTGCCAAGGCTGAATATCACAACCGTAGAGCCAGCACTCATTACGCTCGATCCGTGCAAAGGATTCGCTCACGCTGACCTTACCTTCACGGATCGACTTCACCTCAGTTCCACGCAGGACAAGGCCAGCCTCAAAGGTTTCAGTGATCAGATAATCACGCCGCGCACGCTTGTTCGTGGCGACTTCTTTCGTAGCTTTCTCTTCAGACATGACACGTGAAAAAATGCGTCTGCCCTTCAGCAAGCAGACTTGAATTAAGCCTCAGGAGTTTCGATGAGCTTGATCTTGCCCTCGATAATCTCGGTGAGAGCAATGTCAGCAAATCCCATACTAGGAAGTGCATCGATCAATGGAGAACGACCTTGGTTCAGTTGACCCACGCGTTTTGACACGAGGTTAACCAGAACAAGGGGGTCGGGAACAATTTCAGCAGCCTTTTCAACAAGATCGTTTTTCATAGGTATCGCACTAGAACGGGGAGGTGGAGCAGGCGCCTCGAACGGAACGATATTGTCTGCATCCATAACCCCTAAGATTTGCAGACGGAGAAGCCGCCTGCGAGCGGAGTGGAAAACCAGAAAACAGCGTCACTGACAAGCGCAATCTTACTTGCCGGGTATTTAGAATTCTAAACCAAGACGGACTCCGAAGACCTGAGGGTCACCGGGAGAACCAGCCGCGATCTGATTATTCATGAAGGTGTAGTATTCTTCATCGAAGACATTACGGGCAAAAATGGCAGCATTCCAATTCTCAGCCTGATAGCCGATCTGAGCATCCCAGACGCGGTAGGAGCCTTGCTCGAAGTCGCTGCTATTGGTCTCTTCAAAGAAGGTCGAACCCACAATTCGAACTCCGGTTTGGGCAAAAAAGCCATTATTAAAGTCATATCGTGCTGCCAGTGAAGCGGTGAATTTCGGGAGGAAAGGCACCTGATTCCCAGAGAGATCATCTCCATTAAGCCCAGTGTATTCATCAAATTCGATCTGATTCCAACCCAAGGTCCCTTGCACCGTAAGGTTGTTAGCAGGCTTCCAGAGCAAATCCGCCTCGAGGCCATACGCGGTCACGCGGTCCGCATTCACGATGATGAAGTCAGTCGGTAAAGCACTCGCATTGAGCTGATAGTCTTCGATGTGCTTGTAGTAACCGCGAAGCTCGAAACCGAGGGTCTCGGCGGAGTTCTGGTAGCGAAGCCCCACTTCGGTCTCCCACGCAAACTCCTCATCGTAACTCGTAGTGGAGAGCGGGTCGCTAAAGGCCGTGAAGCCCTGCGGCTTGAAAGAGGTCGAAGTTCTCGCAAAAAGGCTCGTTTCACTATTCACAGTGTAATTTACGCCCAGTGAAGGTGAGAAATACCAACCGTCGCTCTCGCCCGCCGCGCTAGTGAACGCATCGAAGCCAGGAGTATTCCCCGTATCGGTTTTCGACCGATTAAGAGTGCTTTCGACATATTCCAAACGTCCTCCCACTTCGAAGGTCATGCGATCGGTCGCATCCCACTGAACGTTTCCGAAGAGTGTGGCGCTCTGCTCCTCGATCGAGAAGCTCGTTGTCTGATTCGCAAAAAACGTCGTAGAGGTCGCCGGATTAAAGCCAGTGATAAAAAAGCGAGTTGCATCACCGTCAGTCTCTTTCCTGAGATAAGCCAATCCCGCAGTCCAGCGGACGCTATCGGAATCATCGGACTCAAGACGGAACTCCTGACTCCAAAGCTCTTGATCTTGTCCGATCGAAGATCGGGAGAGGGGCTGAGGTGATAGGTCTAAGTCTACCGTGCTAGGCCCAAGTTGCCAATTTTGATAAGAAGTAATGGATTTAAAACTAGCCCAGCCTAAATCTTGATCAAGGTGGAGAGACAGCTGAAAACGATCAACCTCTGTCACCCCCTCTAGATCACTCGTCACCTCATAGAGATCTTGAGCCCTTCCAATCGGACCATTCCTTTCGAAGGCCGAAACCACTCCCGGAAGAGCTGACAAACGCTGACTCCCGTCCCGAACCCGCTCATACATCGCACGGAAGCGAACTTCCAGATCAGCACTTGGGTTGTAGTAGAGAGTTCCGAGCGCCCCGAACTGCTCGCGAGAGTCGTTAAAGCCACCCACTGCCGGATTCTCATTCTTAATGTAGCCATCACGCTCCTTGAAGTAGCTTTGAAAAGTGTAGCCCCACTTATCATTAATCGGTCCACTCGCCCGGAAGCGGAGATGTAGAAGATCGTAGCTCCCATATTCAGCACTGAAGCGATACTCGGGACTTTCCGTTGGCCCAGCCGTATGCATCTCGATCAAGCCACCCGCGCCATTACGAGCGAATCGGCTTCCCTGAGGCCCACGGTGCAGCGTGAAAGAATCGAGGTCAAAAAACTCGGTCGAGTAGGTGTAAACATCACCAAAAGGAACATCATCCACCACCATTGCCACTCCAGCCCCGCCGAAGAAAAGAGTATTTGCTGAACCACGCACCGCCAGAGTGTCGCCATAGCCTGCTGAGTCAGAAGTCACTGCCGTAAACCCCGGAATGTATCCCAACAGTTCACTCACACGCTCCGCCTCGATCTCCCTCACATCCACATTTCCCGCAGACTCCACCACCCGCTGTCCAGTCACCACAAGTGGCTTCAAAACATCCTGACCATATACGACCGGAACCAACAACAACGCACTTAAGCAAAAACTAAACTGTCTCATAAAGAAAGGAAACTGACTGGATAAACCCACCCGTCAACTCAGAAGACAATGATAGATTCTCCTGTTCGAACCAGTAACTAAGACCCAAAGTCGCCCCATGAATCGCCTCCATCCCCTTCCTCTTTTCACACTCTCCCTCTGCGGCTTGCTTAGCTCCTGTTGCGAAAATAAACCCTACCCGTTTCTCGAGAAAAAAGAGGTCGAACTGTCCGCCAAAGACGCCGCCGCTGCTGAGGCCGCCGCCGCCCCCCTCTCCACCGGCTCCCTCAACATCATCCCCGGCAACCTTCCTGATAAAGCCACCGCCTTCCTCCCCGTCTCCGAAAAAATCTTCGCCCTTCTCAAGGACACCCCCGAAGGCGAACTCAAAGCCTACACCGAGACCATCCCAAAGTCCGGCAACGCCAAAATCGAAATGCTCCCCATCCCCGGCGGAGAATTCACCCTCGGCTCACCAGACAGCGAAGCCCACCGCTCCGCTGACGAGGGCCCACAGCGCAAAATCAAGATCGACCCCTTCTGGATGGCCTCCACCGAAACCACCTGGAAAGCCTACCAAGCCTTCATGGAAAACGGCAAAAACCGCAACAAAGACGGCACCCTCGACCTCGATGGCAACAAGCTCCAACCCGAGCCTCCTTTTGCACAAGTCCCAACCCCCGACCTCCTCGACGCCATCTCCCAACCCACCCCGCCCTACATGCCCATGCACGACGGAATGGGAGACCAAGCAGGTTATGACGCAAAATATCCAGCAATCGCAATGACCCAACACGCCGCCTCAAAATTCTGCGAATGGCTCACCGCACAAACCGGCCACTACTACCGCCTCCCCACCGAAGCCGAGTGGGAATACGCCTGCCGCGCCGGCACCACCACCGCCTACTCCTTTGGCGACGACGTCTCAAAACTTGGCGACTACGCCTGGTATCTCAAAAACTCTAACTACTCCTATCAACCGGTCGGGACCAAAAAACCCAACCCGTGGGGGCTCTTCGATATGCACGGAAATGCCCGCGAATGGACGATCGATGCCTACCTCGAATCCTACGCAAGCCACCCCGATGGCAGCGTCAACCCCTTCGCCCTCACCCCAAAGCGCTACCCCCGCGTCACGCGTGGTGGTGATTGGGACTCCGAAGCCGAATACCTTCGCTCATCTGCCCGGATCCCCTCCTCTCAAAAATGGAAGGACATAGACCCCCAAGACCCAAAGTCCCTCTGGTACCACACGAACGCATGGGGCCTCGGCTTCCGCATCATTCGCCCTGCCAACAAACCCTCTCTCGATGAAATGCACCTCCTCTGGAACACCGGACCGGGCGAGCGCTTCTAATCAATAGTTCTGCAGGTGAACTTCATCCGCCTCATCCACCCTCTGGTGGATGAAGACAAACTTGCACGCCCCTGACAGGAAGCAGATCAGCAGAATCCCCGCCACCAAAAGAACCGGCTGAGCAGTCCCCATCAGCGCCACTGCGATCCATGTCGCCAGCAGAGGGATCACCAGATTATTCCGCAACTGATAGGTCGCCTCAGCACATCGTGCAAACAGCGAGCACCCCTCCCCATCCCTTGGCTCGATCACATCCCACTGATACAGGCTAAACGATTGGCCCGAGATCCTTGACGACTGGCTAAACCTCAACGTAAGCCCCTTTTCAGCAGCATATCGCTTCACCGCCTCCACCTCGCTATCCTCATCGAGCCGGTTCGTCCCGGAAAGCCGCACCACCTGTCGCCGCGGCAACACCCTCAGCTCATACCCCTCCGGCACCCCCTCATCAGGAATCGCATTCATCACCAAGCCCAAAAACATCGTCCCCGCCTCCTGATCCCATTGGCGCAGAACCGTATTGGTCCGCCGATCCAGCGATCGCACCACCGCATTCCCATCCGTAAAAAACTGCCCCTGCCCCACCTGATCATCCACCGCAAAGCTCCTCCCCAAAACACACTGCTCCCCCAGCTCAAAGCTCCGGATCCAATAGCGCAGCACCCCTCTCCCTCGAATCACAAAGAACCACGTGAAAGCCGCCAAACCAACCAACAAAAGAAGCCATGAAACAAAAGTAATCACGCAGCCCCTTACCTTAAGCCCCTCACTTTTAGAAGCCTGATCGCGCGCCTCTTCTCGACATCTCATCTTGAGATGGTTACTAAAGTTTGCATGAAAAAAATAATCCTCACCCTAATCTCCACCACGCTCCTAGCATCCTTCGGGCTTGCCGCCGAGACCCAACACCCGAAACCCAATGGCGAAACAAAAATCGCAAAAGCCATCCCTCAGCAACTCAAAAAGAGCATCGAAGGAGCCGTAAAACGCGGAGAGATCACACGCGACCAAGCCAACCAAAAATACGCTAAAATTAAAAAGCGTGAAAACGGTAAGCTTAACAAAAAGCGCCGTGCCGGAGCCCCACAACAAAACCGCAGAGCCGCCCTGAAACCCGTTCTTGAACAACTCCTCGCCGACAAAAAAATCAACGAGAAAGACGCCGCCCGCATCATGCGTGCCGCTCTCGGCCAAAACCCTCCTGCTCCCCAAAAAAAGAGCCCAAAACCCGCCGCCAAAATAAAAAAGCACGGTGGTAAAAACAAGAAACCCCACGACACGGACCACCCACACCGCGACACGAAACCTAAGAGCGCCCAAGCCAAACTCAAGCCGTCTCAAAACAAGGCCAAACAAGATCAGAAATCCAAGACCGCAGAAAAGAACTGCGACAAATGCCAAGAGCATCCCAAAAAACACCACACCCTCGACGGAATGGTCGCCGAACTTGAACAAGTCATTAAAGATGCCAAGAAAGAGCTCATCTCCCTACGTGAAGCCAAGACTCACCTCTTAAAAAATCACCACGATCAAGAAAAGAAGCAGCACCAGGCTCATCACAACACCCCAGAAAAAGCCCTTACATCACCTCATGCTCAGCTAGAAAAAACAACAGCGGCGGCCAAGAACCACGACCAAAAAGCCAAGAAAAAAGCGGACGCCGCCCGCCAAGCTGAAATGAAAAAGATCAAGGCCGCCGCCGAAAAAGAAGCCGCTCGAATCAAGGACGAAACCAAAAAAAGCGAGGCCACTGCAAAAGCAAAAGCAAAAGCAAAAGCAAAAGCAAAATCAAAATCAAAAGCAAAAATGGAAGCTCACAAAAAGCAAGCCATGGAAGAGACCAAGAAGTTCGAGACCCTCCGCAAGCAAGCCGAAAAGCGCGCCCACGACCTCATGGAAAAGCGCCAAAAAATAGAAAAGCGCCAAAAGGGACTCGAAGAGAAACGCCGCAAGGCCGAAAAGAAAGCCCAAGAAAAGGAAGAGACCAAAGAACAGGAAGTAGAAAAAGCCCCGTAAGCTCGATCCATTCTAATTTTCAAAAAGCCACCTCCGCTCACAGAGCGGGCGTGGCTTTTTCACCCTCCCCCCGCCCCACCATTCCAACTTCCGCCGCAAAGCGGGCCTGCCCCTCTTTCCCCATATACTTCCGGAGAATCTGCTCAGGCGCCTCCCTCAGATCGACCAAAACAATCGCATCCAAGCAATCCCCAAACTTCGGATCATACGCGAAATCTAACAAAGTCGCATTCAACTTAAAATACTGCCGTAAAAGCACCGGGACCCCTTTGCCATCTGGTTCCAGCTTGGCAACCTCCGCAGAAACCTCCTCAATACTGCCTAGCCCCTTACTCCCGTCCTCAGCATGATCCCTATACGGAAAGAGCGCTCGCATCCCAGCACTCCACCTCCCGTCTGTCTTCGTCCTCCGTAAAAAACGCACCATCATATCCTGCGAACTTGAACGATAGTCATCACTGATCGTAACCGCCCCAAAAAGTTTATGATACCGCGGGTGACGGGCCACAAAGTGACCAATCCCCTTCCACAACCCGAGCAATGAATGGAGGGAACGTTGATAATCCGGCTGAACCCAAGACCGACCTAACTCCAGAGCCGGATTTAAATAGTCGAGTAAAGTCTGGTCACACTCACAAAGTGAACCCGTATAGAGCCCCTTAAAGCCATGCTCCGCGAAGACGAGATCCGTCCGAGCAATCCGATAGCCTCCAGCCACCCGATGTTTCTCACGATCCCAAAGGAAAAGATGAGAATAATGATGATCCAGATCATCCAGATCACGGGCTTTACCAACCCCCGCCCCCACTGACCGAAAAGTCACCTCACGCAGGCGACCAATCTCCAACAAAATATGAGGAATAGCCACCGCCGGCTCCAGATAGACATCAAACGGTCCCTGCTGCGCCAACGCCCTCCCACTCAGCCCCTCAATATCTTGACATAACTGATCAGAAGGAACCTCCGCAGCAATTTCTTCCAATGAACTTTTCAACAACCTTTTTTTCATTTCACGAGCAAGAGTAGCAGCTTGGAGAGAATTGATCCTATCGAAAGTGGGCGCCAGACAATCGATCTAATCAATGCTCGCCAACTGGCGATGACGGAGCGTGGAAGCCGCTATCCCGAAGCCCTCCTCCACCTCCACCCCCCTCTCCCGGCACATCTCATGAATCATCGCAAAGTGATGCACAGTGTGGCTCACCAAAAATTGTAACTCGCGCCCCAGGCTTGACCGGTGCCATGCCTGATCTCCCCCCCCGCAATCCATCTTAACCAAGACCTCCGTCGCTGCATCGTGCGAGGCCAACTTCCCCAAACCACAGCGAAGACGTTCCACCTCCACCACCGCACACGCCGTAGAGCATTCCAGATCAGGATCACGCTTCCTAAAATCGTAATCGATCTTCGCCAAACTGCCCCCCTCCAAAAATGAAGAATAGTGGTCCAGACAATGCCGCACATGCTGGCCCAAAGAAGAACCAAAAACATACCCATCTGAATCAGCATAGACTGGATCCTCTACAGCAGTGAGCAGACGGGCCGCCTGATCGAGAAGCTGAATATTAGCGCTAATGAGACTCTCCATTCCTCATCATTTTGTAATAAGAGACCTCATCGGTCCAACTAATTCCCTAAATCGTAAAGAGCCTCTAAACGCCGCCTCAACCACGGCCCCGCCTCAACCCCCATTGCCTTAAAAAACTTCTCATCACAAGGATCACCCACCCGCCCCACGATTTCACATCCCTCCATTTTTGCCAGAGCCGTCGGGATCAAAGCCATCCGGACGAAGCCTGACAGCCGCGAAAGAAAATTAATCACAGGCGGCGGGCTCCCAAAAAACCAGAGAGGAATAATCGGCGCATCCATCCTCTGGATAAGTCTCACTACCTGCCTATTCCAAGCCGGATCACGCATCCGGTCCCCTTGCCAAAACGCCACCCGCCCCGCTGGAAAAAGCACCAGCGATCCACCCTCCCGCACGTGCCTCAACATCGCCCTGATACTCGCAATATTCTCACTCGACCGCTCTGGATCCAAAATCGAAACAGGAAAAACCAAAGGGCTCACTCCCCCTAACAAAGCCGTCTCACGATTCGCTAGCGCTTTAAAATCTGATCGTAGCTTCATCACCTCCGACATCACAGCCAGCGCATCTGCCCCACCATAAGCATGATTACAAACCACAATCACCGGCCCCGTCGCCGGGATCTTCTCAGCGAGCCCCTCCAAACGGACCCTCAACCCCATCCGCTCTACCACCGCCGCCGGAACGTTTTCCTCATCCGCCGCGTCCGCAAAAAGACGACGCACCTTCGGATATGAAAGAAGACTCTCTAACACCCGCGCCACACCCTCATGTTTTGCCAAAAAAGGCACATAGGTCCTCACATCGGCAAATCGCGCGACAGGCTCTTTAGAATTGATCGACTTCAAGGTAATCCTTCTCGCAGTGTTTCCGGATGAGATCAAGCAAGTCTCCCGGCTCAGGCGCTGCGACCCCCCGCGCCCGCCACGCCGCCCCGATCTCAGCCGCCGTCTTAAAATGCTCGCACAAGTCCACCATCCCCCTCCACCACGGATTCCCCGGCTGATAAATATGCGCGGGCTCACCCATCACGCCATTGAGTTCCAAAACCACAATATCACGCCCCGCCTGTAAATCTTCGACCGATGGCACCTTCACATCATAGCGCCCAAAGTTAAACCCCGGAAAACGCGCCCCGAGTTCATCAAAAACCTCACAAAGCGCCTCCGTCACCAAAGCCCGCTCATCCGTAAAGACCGCCCCGCGCGAGTGAGTCCCCAACGGCGCCAGTAAAAACTCCTCCCCCTCCTCCAAAACCCGCGCTCGCGACCCAGCATACTTCCCCAAATAATATCGAGCCATTAAAACAGCCCGATCATCTCTCAAAATCAACTCCTCCAAGCTGCTCACCCCATCGCCCGTCACCCCCTGCGGATGCTTCCCACAGAGCGAGGAGATCACCCCTCTCTCCTCATCGGGGAACCTCGCCCAGTGAACTCCAAACTCCAGCCCGCCGATCAACTCCTGAACCAAAAAACTCTCCTCACAATTTTGAACCCAACGCTCGGCCTCATCATCATCACCAACAATCTCCACCCCTTGTCCCCGCTGGCCGAGATCAGGCTTCAATACCACAGGATACCCCAACCCCTCCCTCTCAAGAAAACCCCTCACCTCCTCAAACGCCTTGCTCCCCCCTCCCGGAATCCGGAGATACTTCCCGATCCTTACCCGGCCCTCATCACCTCCGAAGGAATCCAAAATATCCCCCTTCGCCTCCATCGCCATCCCGCTCGCCTCCATCGCCGGATTACAATTCGCCCACAACGTCAATCCCCGAAGCCGAACCCCATGCCAAACCCACGAAAGTAAAACTGGAGGATACACCGCCCACACCGGCCAAAATTCCCACCGCCGCAACCTCTGCCAGCGAGCCCACCAAAGACGCCTCGTCCTATAAATCATCGCACCCCTAACTCCGTCACAGTTTTCACCGAGTCACCGGCCAGATCGGGCTGCTCGGCAAAATACTCCCACACGACCCCATCCCTCACACTCACCCGCGACCGACTCCAAGTCTGCGCATCCGGCCGATTCATCCGCACCGTATAAGCCGTCGCCTCCTCACCCGGTGCATCATGCAAAGCGGCCCCCACCTTCCCTCCGTAAAAACAAGCCGCTCGCGCCTCCCTCACCTCCTCAAACCGAAAAGAGGAAGACGTCAAAAAAGGAGGCACCTCACTCCCCGTCAACTCCACCCCATCCCACTCCCAGCAGCGATCACCCGAAGGTGAAAAAGCCACCAACGTGAACGCTTGGTAATCCTCCAATCCACCCAAGAAACCCGCAACCTCCTCAACCGAGGCCGCCGAAGCCAAACTCCAGACCAAGCGCCCCCGACTTCTCGGCGCCGCAATCTCGCGCCCCTCCAGCTCCCACTTATTCAGCAAACAAATCACCACCCCATGCTCATTGGCCAGCATCCAAGTCCCCATCCCCTTCGGATCACGAGGACTTAAAAACCACGAATCCCCCGCCTCATGAAGAGCAGGAGGATCAGCAACAGGACGCGTCTTTCGCTCATCCCGATTAAAGTAAACCTCCAACCCAGAAGACGGGTCACGCCTCCAAGTCAGAGTACACATGAACGCTCGCTTCCAAGATTAAGGAGCCTGTTTCTCGGACTGATCCTGATCAGCTTCTTCGTCACTTCCGACCGGAAGTGCCGTGCCTGTCTTTTGTCATCCTCCACCTGAGGACATTGATTTACTCGCTCATGTTTGCACGCCCATCATGGGCAAGATCCACATCTGCAGGGCCACAAAGGCACCCACCACTCCAACTCCAACGAATATTCCTTTCATAGTGATTTCTAGAGGTCAAAACCCCCGGCAAAACGAGTATTCCCGAAGAATCATAAAAGTGCAACCGGAGGATCCCAGATTGATCGCTTTTAAGCCCACCCCCCAATGAATCACAAAAACCTTTCCCCGCCCGCTTTTCTCCTGTTTCCTCGCGGCCCGCGAGCAAATCACTCGCCCCCAGAACCATGGCCAACAAAGACCAGACCGACACCGCCCGCATGGAGAAGATCGTCTCCCTGTGCAAACGCAAAGGATTCATTTTTCAATCTGCAGAAATCTACGGCGGCTTAAATGGTTGCTGGGACTACGGCCCCCTCGGCACCGAGGTGAAGCGCAACCTCAAAGACCTCTGGTGGCGTAAAAATGTCCAAGAGCGCGATGACATCCTCGGCCTCGATGGCTCCATCCTCACCCACCACGCCGTGCTCACCGCATCCGGCCACGTTGGCGGATTCTCCGACCCCATGGTCGACTGCAAGGTTTGCAAAAAGCGTTACCGCGCCGACCAGCTCGACGACGTCCCTCCTTGCGAAAAAAAAGCCACCCTTCCCAAAGGCGAGGACAAGACCTGCGAGCTCACCGAGCCCAAGGAGTTCAACCTCATGTTCCAAACCCAGATGGGAGCTTCCGCAGATGCAAACGACCCAAACTCGGTCGCTTACCTCCGTCCGGAAACCGCTCAATCCATCTTCGTTCAGTATAAAAACGTCATTGATTCTAACCGCATCAAACTCCCCTTCGGCATCGCCCAAGTCGGTAAATCATTCCGTAACGAAATCAACCCACGGAACTTCACCTTCCGCTCACGTGAATTCGAGCAAATGGAGATCGAGTATTTCTGCCACCCCGATGACGGCCTCCGCCTCACCGACGAATGGCTCGCCAACCGCCTCGCCTTCTACGACGAAATCGGCCTCGATAAGGAAAAGCTCCACGTCCTCGACATCCCCGATGGCGAGCGCGCTCACTACTCGAAAAAGACCTACGACATCGAGTACGACTTCCCCTTCGGCCAGCAAGAACTCGAGGGCGTCGCCTACCGTGGCAACTACGACCTCGGCAAGCACCAAGAACACTCCGGCAAACCCCTCGAATACTTCGACGAACAAACCAAAGAAAAGTTCATCCCACACGTCGTCGAGCCCTCCGCCGGTTGCGACCGCACCATCCTCGCCCTCATCTGCGAGGCTTACGCCGAAGAAGACCTCACCAAAGAAGGTGGCAAGCCAGACATCCGCACCGTCATGCGCTTCAAGGGCGCCATCGCGCCCATCAAAGCCGCCATCCTCCCGCTTCTTAAAAACAAGCCCGAGCTCGTCGAAAAGGCCAAAGAAGTCCGCAACCTCCTCCAACCTTTCATGAACGTCTTCTACGATGAAACCGCAGCGATCGGCCGCCGCTACCGTCGCCAAGACGAAGTCGGCACCCCATTCTGCATCGCCATCGACTTCGACACCATCGGCCAAGGCGGCGAAAACAATGACGACGACTCCCAAAAAGACACCGTCACCATCCGCCACCGCGACTCCATGGAACAAGAGCGCGTCGCCATCAGCGACCTCCTCCCATGGCTTCTTGAGAGGATCCGCTAGATCGACCTCCTCATTTTTTCAAAAAGCCCCGTGCCTCAGCACAGGGCTTTTTTTTATCCCCCAGACTGATAGCCTCCCACTGTGAGATTCCTCTGGCTCATCCTACCCCTTCCCCTTCTCGTCAGCTCCTGCTCGATCAAGGTTCAGAACGCCGCCACCAAAGTCTCCCTCGCCCCACAAAAGAAAATCACTTGGCCCGCGTGGACCCCTTCAAACTTCCAAGATGAAGTCACAAACAAAAGCGAGCTTGATCCCTCCTTCATCCCCCTTCCCCATGGCGAAGTCGTCTCATACGGCCCCCGCCCCGATGGCCGGGAACACTTCGCAATCATCAGCAAACGCGAAGAAAACCCCAAACCCGGCCTCTTCCAACTCCGCCTCTGTTTCCTCCCCACCTCCATCTTCGCAGGCACCAGTCCACTCAACCCCAGCGAAAACTCCCTCAACGAAAAAGACCGAAAATGGATCTACTCCGCCTTCAACTTCCGCTCGACCTTCTTCGACCTCTACCCTGCTAGCACCCAGCCAAACCAGCAGGCCAAAGGCCTCCTCCTCTACCACACCTCCATCATGCTCCTCTCGCTCGCCGAGAAGCAAGTGATCGAAAACTTCCGCGCCAAAGGCTGGAACGTCATGGTCGGCCTCCCACCCGATAGCCTCTACCGTAACAAACTCCCCGCCATCACCTCCGCAGAAGGCAACCTCCAAAGCGCCTCCCAACTCATCGCCGAAGACATGGACCGTCACTACGCCGAGCAAGCCTTCACCACCCGGGTCGCGCTGGACTACCTCGCTAAAACACGCCCATCCTGGCTCACCGGAAAACGCGTCCTCATGGGCACCAGTGCCGGAACTTTTGGCCTCCCCGCCGAGGCACTCCTCAACCCCGGTTGGGATGCACTCATCTTCGTCAGCGGCGGCACCAACCTCATCTCCCTCTACGAATCAGGCTCCGCTGGAGTCTTCCAAAACTCCCTCGACTGGGTCGCCGACGCCCGCAAAAATCCACCAAAAAAAGTCACCCGCATCTTCACCGACGAAGAATATCACCAGATCTTCCGCCGTGCCGCCACCATGACTCACCTCCACCCCGGCGCCCTAGCACCACAGCTCCGTGATCAGCGCATCCTCATGATCGCCGGCACCGCCGACCACATCATGCCAGATCACCAAGCACTCGGACTTCACAAAGCACTCGGCCACCCCGAACGCTGGACCGCACCGCTCGGCCACCACTTCATCGCCCTCCAACTCATCCTAGAAGTCGACCGTATCGACAACTGGATCATGAACCCACCCTCACCAAAAAATCCTCAAAAATGAAACGCATCACCCTCGGAAAAACCGACCTCCAGGTCTCCCCTCTCTGCATCGGCACCTGGCAACTCGCCGGCCCCGTCGCCTTCGATGGCAAACCCGACGGCCACCCAGATCCCGGCAAAAAAAACGTCCTCCGCCTCATCGGCGAACTCTTCGACCGAGGCCTCAACTTCATCGACACCGCCGAACAATATGGAGACGGCGAAGCCGAGCGACGCACCGGAGAAGCCATCGCCTCAAACCGCCACGAATGGATCGTCTCCACCAAATTCGGCTACCGCGTCGGCCCCGGGAACACCCGGATCGATGACTCCTCCCCCGGCACCATCCGCGAGAGCATCGAGGGCTCACTCCGCCGCCTCAGCACCGACTACCTCGACATCTACCTCTACCACTGCCCACCCGATCCCGCCGACCTCCCCGAAGCTCGCACCATCCTCGAAAAGGCCCGCGACGAAGGGAAAATCCGCCACTTTGGCATCTCCAGCCCCAACCTCGACCTCATCAAGTCCCTCCACCACCACAACCTCCTCGACGTCTTACAATTCCCCATCAACCTCCTCGATCAACAACCCGCCATCACCGAATTCATCAAACAGCACAACATCGGAACCCAGCTCCGCGGCATCATGGCCCAAGGCCGCCTCAGCGGAAAATACCTCACCACAACCCCAACCTGGAAACCCGATGACAACCGCTCCCAGCACCTCGCCGGAGAAAACCTAAACCGCTTCGCACCCCTCGCCGACTGCCTCCCCGACTCCTACACCCTCGCCCAAGCAGCCCTCCGCTGGGCCCTCGACCAACCCGGTCACCACAGCATCTGCCTCGGCGCCAAAAACCTCCCCGACTACCAATCCGCCATCGCCGCCCTCACCCTCCCACCCCTCCCAGAAAAGACTCTCGAGAAACTAGAAATCTTCTCGGCATCTCTTTCATCAGGGGCATCCAGCTAGGGAAACGACCGCCCGAAAGAACCTATGACCGAAAAACACCGACTCTCGGTAATGCCGAGGCCAAGAAATTGCGCCAAGCACCCCCAGAGGAAACCCTCAAGGGCTTAAGAGACCGAGCCATCGTATAGCGACCTACCTTTTCCAAAGCCTCAGAGCGAGCGAGCTTTCAGGACTGACACCGGCTTCTATTCAAAATCGTGAAGGAGTTCCGCACCTCCAGGATCTTAGGAAACGCTCAAAAATTAGATTCGTTCCCCTTCACCCCCAGGCGCAGAGATTGATTACCGACTACTTCGAGGCATCCAGTCACGGCGAAGAGCGAAAAGACCAGCTCTTTCGATCCGTCAGCAACAACCAAAAAGGTAAATCCCCCACCCCGCTTTCTCAGTATTCACTCTCTCAGAACGTCATTAAGAAATGGGCGCTTGAGGCTGGCCTCGATGCGAGCGTGATTTCTAATCACTCGGCGGATTCAGCATGGAAGTGCGCGAGTCAGCTGTTGAAGAAGATGGCTGATGGGGTTTGTCTGTCGAGGCATTTGC
>JAULCF011542317.1:0-13104 GCA_032361265.1 Devaleraea mollis
CAAAATTTACACACCTTTGGGTAAAAGGAAAAGATGGATGGACTCTAAAGAGAGTATTAAGTTATGATCATAAATAAGGTTATCTGATATGATAACATTGGGTTTGCACTAATAATATTTGCCACCTTTTTCGGTATCGAACAAATATTAGTCAACCTTTTAGGACATTAAAGAATATTGATTAGTTGAATTATATCAGGGGCAAGGAGCTTTCCAACTCCCCTGGTTTTTTTATCTGATTATTGTTTCAACATCATTGAGCTCTGACGGAATCATTCTGTCGGAGCTTTTTTATATACCTTACGTACTCCTGTCTCCTATTGACAAATTATTAACAAACTCTCTTCTAATACTTTAAATCCTAGATTGTATATTTGCATTATAAGTAAGTGAATTTTTTTTTAAATACCATTCTAAAAGAAATCATGTCCGAGAACCAAGATAAAACTCAATTAGGTACTGTAACTACTGTTATTGAAAATAAAGTTGCAACGATTACCTTTTTTCATCCTGCTCACAATTCATTACCTGGAAAATTACTCGCAGAACTTCGAGATGCAATTGACCTGACTGGTCAAAATGATGAGGTTAATGTTATTGTTTTAAAAAGTGAAGGAGATCGTACCTTTTGTGCAGGAGCTAGTTTCGACGAATTAATTGCTATTGATAACCTTGATATTGGAAAGACTTTTTTCATGGGGTTTGCCAATGTAATTAATGCTTGTCGAAAATGCCCTAAACTAATTATCGGTCGAGTGCAAGGTAAAGCTGTTGGAGGTGGTGTTGGAGTTGCTTCTGCTACGGACTATTGTTTTGCTACTAAATTTGCTGCTGTAAAACTCAGTGAGTTAGCGGTAGGGATTGGGCCTTTTGTTGTTGGTCCTGCGGTAGAAAGAAAACTCGGAACATCTGCAATGACTCAACTTGCTTATAATGCGACCGAATGGCGAAGTGCAGAATGGGCATGTACTCATGGTTTGTACGCAAGTGTACACGAGGATGTGGAAGAGATGGATGCTGCGATTGAGGTCTTAGCGAAAAAATTAGCTAGCTCTAATCCTGAGGCAATGCAAATGATGAAAAAAGCGTTTTGGAGTGGTACAGAACATTGGGATGATTTGCTAGCAGAACGAGCAGCGATGAGTGGAAAACTTGTACTCTCTGATTTTACAAGAAATGCAATTCAAAAATTTAAAAGCAAATAAATAATAGATGAAGCCGAAAATCTCAACAGTTATAGTTTGGGTTATTCTTATCAGTGGAGTTGTTGGACTACTGGTTGGCGATCTATATCTAAATGAAACATTCTTTTCAAGTTTTAAATCGATTATAGAAATTTATTTATTTGGGTTCACCTCTTTTATTATTTTAAAAAGAGTTTTCTTTTATAGATTGAAAGGAAATGTTGATGTGATTCGTTTGGTTAAAAAAAGTAATTTTCAAATTCCCTTAATTTGGCAAGGTGTAATGCTTACGCTCATCTACTTGGTTTACAATCGCATGTTTTATGGTGACCTATTGCATTTTAATACGATAATGATTGCGATTCTCCTGTTGTATTATATCGTACAATTAATTCTGAATAGCAACCCTTCTATTTACATTGATGAAAAGAATTTTTCTTATGATGATTTCTTTGTAGAACAGTGGCCTTGGCAAGAGATTAAAAGAATCGATGTAGAAAATCAAACGATGCGAATTATTGCTATGGAAAAAGATTTTGAATTGGATTTTGATCTCGTTGATGACATTGACTATATAAAACTAAATGATGAAGTAGAGCATAATATCCTCGATGGAGATTTTGCGAACGAAGAAGCTTCAAAGTCTTTGGTTGAGATTGTTCAGACTTATGCAAACCTTTATAATGTGAGACTTGTAAATTCTACCACCCGTGTTATCTAAGAAATGTATAAATGACCTTATATCTAAGTATTCAAATACTATTAGTTTTATTGACATTTTCCTTGCTCTATTTTCTTATCCGAGGTCTTAAATTTGCTTTTACAAAACTAGAATTTGCTCCACTAAAAAAACGAAACCTTCTTTATTTCACCACCTTTGGTTTGACTTGTTGGTTAGGTATTTTAACGGTCCTCTCTTTTTTAGGTTTTTTCGAAAATTTTGAAGTCCTTCCTCCAAGGATTCTCGTAGGAGTTTTACCTCCAGTAATCTTAATATTCTTTCTTCTTTTTTCAAAATCATTTTCTAAAGTTCTTGCTCAAATTCCTCCAGCTTGGCTAATCTATATTCAGTCTTTTAGAATCGTCATGGAAATCATTCTTTGGCTCGGATTTATTGCAGGATTTATTCCTTTCCAAATGACCTTTGAAGGATTCAACCTTGATATTGTTGTAGGTATAACAGCAATCATGGGAGGGTTTTTATTTTTTGGAAAAGGACGCTTCCGAAGGTTTGAAGCTTTTATATGGAATATTTTTGGGATTATTCTTCTAGTGAATATTGTGATTATTTCGGCGCTATCTACTCCGGCTCCATTTAGAGTCTTTTTTAATGAGCCTGCAAACTTATTCATTGCTCACTTTCCATTTATTTGGATTCCTTGCTTTATTGTTCCTTTTGCTCTGGCCATGCACTTACTTTCTATTAAACAGATTTGGAAACAAAAACAATAGGTTTTCGTACAAAACTCCAGAGCTAATCATAGCTAAAAACCCAACCTATAACCTCAGAAACTAATTTGGAGTACTTTTTGAAGTACTTCTTTAATCCGCTTTTACTCTTAAAAGTTAGTCAAAAAGTTAGTATAATAAATACTTTAAATCCACTGAGGTCTTTCAACTTAATTTCCTTATTGTAAATTATTTATGAAATCTCTTCTGAACGGTATTATTATATAAGCATTTTTAGTTTGGTACTAAAAAACGAAATCCCTCTACACATCCAACTTTTATTTAATTCAATATTAATCAATTACAGATTAATATTAAAAATCTCAGGTTTCATAACCAAGAGATTAAGATTATATAGCTAGATGAAAAACTTTATTAAGTCTATTTTAGCCATTGGAATCAACTCCAAAACGTCGACTTCTGAAAGTATTGGAAAAACTTTCTTTAATATTGATTGTGTTTTTGCAATTATAAGTACCTTATTGTTTGCTGTATATTCTTTACTTAACAATGAACCTGCTTATGCAGTATATATCCCTTCCTTAGTATCTATCATTTACGGTATTGCACTTTATTTTAATTTTCAAAACCACTATAAAAAAGTTATATACTTTACTACTTTCTTTAGCTATACAGCAATTGCTATTAGCTCATTTCTCGCTCCTTTTTATTGGATACCATTCTATTTTATTCCCTTAGGTATTTCCTTTTTTGTTTATTTAGCTCATGAGCAAAAAAAGGCTTTACAAATTTTTTCTTTTTTCACTTTTTCTGCTGTTGCTTTTTTTATCTCCTCTCAATTGCTTGTCCATAATCTATACTATCTAAATAATAACTCAAGTCCATCATTCCCCGTTTTATTATTCTTTGGATTATTTATTTATAAAATATCTATTTTAATTTTCACCTATCAAAGGATAATTACGGAAAGTAAAACAAAAGAAAAAGCACTTAAAGCAAGTGAAAATAACTATAGAATTCAGTTTGAAAATACTCAGCTAGGGGTAATTGTCATCGATAAAAATTTTAAAATTATTGATATTAATCCTTCCTTTTGTAAAATGATTGACTATCCTAAAGAAGAAATTTTATCCTTAGAACTCATTGAAAACTGTTTTAAAAAGTCACCAGAAGTTATTGAGTATTTTCATAAATTACGATCTGCTGAAATTACACATTTCGAGATAAATAAAACATTCACAAAAAGAGATAAATCACTTTTAATTACGAATGCATATGTTACTGGGATTTATGATGAGAGAAATAATTTCATTTGCTCTAACTGTTCATTTCTAGATATCACCAAGAAGGTAGAAACAGAAAAAGTTCTCAAAGAGAATAAATCCAAATACCAGGATATCTTTGAAAACATGCACGACACTATCGTTATTCTTGATGGTGAAGGAAATATTACAGAATCTAATGCAGCAGCAAAAAAATTATTTGAAACAGATGATTTAAGTACACTCAAAGTGGGAGAGCTTATACATCCAGAAGATGTACAAGAATCCATAAAATACTTTAATAAATTGCGAGAAGAAGGATCTTACTCAGGATTTCAAGGACGGATCATCATCCCAGGAGGAAAAACAAAATATCTAGAGGTAGACTCTATCGCAATCAAAGATGAAGATAACAACTTTATAGGCTCTAGAGATATAGCTAGAGATATAACGGATCGAAAATTAACGGAATTTGCATTGATTGCCAATGAATCCCGTTATCGAACTCTATTTGAAAAGGCTTTTGAAGGTTTAATGATTTTTAATGTAAGTACACATAGATGGATAGAATGCAACTCTAAAGTCTTAGAATTATTTTCAACTGATCAAGAAAAACTTTTTAATAATTTTTTCGATTTCTTCCCTGAATTTCAAAAGGATAAAGAACCTTCGACAACTTTTTTTCAAGATAAATTAAAATATGTTTTAGTCAATAAAAGTGCATTATTCCAATGCAGCCTACAGAAAGAAAACGGCGATCTTGTGGATGTTGAAGTTAGCGCTTTTCGTATTCCCGCTCCTAATGAAAACCTAATCGTTTCTATTCTCAAAGATATCACTGAAAAAAATAAGCAAGAGGTAGTTATTCAGGATACCCTAAAGCAGATCAATCAGAAAAACGAAGATCTACAAAAATATATCGAGAGTAACATGCAATTAGAAAATTTTGCATACATGGCTTCTCATGATTTAAAAGCTCCTCTTAGAACGATCACCAGTTACATCCAATTAATCCATAGAAGATCAAAGCATAAGTTTGATGAAAATGAATTAGAGTTTTTAGACTTCATCATCGGTGCATCTAAAAACATGGGTAAACTAATCGATGCTCTACTTGCCTACTCAAAAGTAGACTCTCAAGAAAAATCATTCAAACACTTTGATACAGAAACCTTTATCTATAGCATTACTCAAGAATTAAAAACGGATATTGAAGAGAATAATATTACCATCGAAGTTGGAAAAATGCCTAGCATAATTTTCGCAGATCCAACACGACTACGGCAGCTATTTCAAAACTTAATTTCTAATAGTATAAAATTTAAATCAATTGATCAGCCTCCAATCATTAAGATTAATTGCATAGAATCTGAATTGGATTATCAGTTCTCTATAGAGGACAATGGGATCGGAATAAAAGAAGAGTTCTTTGATAAAATCTTTTCGCTCTTCACAAAGCTTCACACTAGTAACGAATACGAAGGTACTGGTATAGGTCTTGCACTTTGCAAGAAGATTGTAGAACAACATGAAGGGAAAATTTGGTTATCATCAAACCTTGGAGAGGGGACAACCTTTTACTTTTCAGTCTGCAAATCTCTGGTAGACAAACAAGATCATTCTAAATTAATTGGAAAGTCAATCGTACTATCTTAAGCAGGTTGCTTGATGGAATTAAATATATCTATTTTATCTTAGGTTTTCTCAGGCTCAAAGTGAATTCATTTGGTTTCTTATATGAAGAGGATGCTAGATTTACCAAATTTTGAAAATCTCTAACCCTATCTAGCCGAATAAATTCATCTAGAATCTTTTCTCACCCCTCAGGAGCTACCACTACATTCCCAAGTATCTTATTTTGATTAAAATAAAATCGACACGTCATACCTTTCTCATGTTCACTTTCTAATTCTAATTCGCCTTTACAAACTTGGGCAATTGCTTGAATTTTACTTAATCCAATACCTGAGCATTTTTCATCCGTAGAAATAGAATAAAATGGTTGTTTTATTTTATCCAATTCTTCTGTAGACAATTCGACTCCTTTACCATTATCTTTTACTTCTAAGACCAATCTATTCTCTATAGTATAAGTCCTCAATCTTATTGTTATATCTTTGTTTTCGGGATTATGACGCATAGCATTATCAAGAAGACTAACTATAATTTCTTTCAAATAAGAAGAAGGAAATTGCACCTGTGGACAAGTTTCAAAATCTGTAATTATCTTAGGCTGAAAAGTTGCAAGCTCATTATGTAGTTGATGATTTGCTTGATCAAATACATCTTTGAAAGACAGCGATTCTATAGCTGGCATAGGAAGCGTATATATATCCATTAGTCTTACCAGATCAGCAACTGTACGCTCCATCTTATAGGTTGCATCCGAGATTGATTTAAAACCTCTTTCAAGCCGTTCTTTCTCTTGAGTTCGTTGTAACAATTGTGAATAAGACCTTATCACAAATAATGGAGATCGTAAATCATGGCTTACTCCATGGATTACTTTACTAAGAAAAGTATCAGAAAATAAAGGATCTGGAGAAGGTGATAAATAATCGACCGACTCATCACCCAATTTGTGAATGGTAGTTAGTTTTGAATTTACTTGCATGGTATAAATATTCTGCTTCTAAATAAAAAGCGCATTGGGTATAGTATTAAACTATAATTTAGGCGCATTGTTACATTTTTTAACAAAAATAATATACGATTACTTTTAATTTGTTTTCAAAACTTTGGTGTGAGGAGTTAAATTATTGAAGATAATTATGCAGCAGTAGATAGACTCTGCTTGATCGCTAAAAGTTGATTCTGCTCTCTCAAAAGAGTATTAATCAATTTTAATGCTTGAATTTTATCTTGGATACTAAAATTTACTTTTTGGTTTATTTCGTAAATTTCTTTTTTGATCTCTCTTATCCGAATGCTGGTTTCTCTAAAGTCCATTTTTTATTATTATCCTGATTAAAAAAGAGTAGAATATAAAATGGTAAGAATTTCGTTTTGATTTAACACACTTTAAGAACAGCAGCGAGATAACTATTTATACTGAAAAAAAACAATGCTCAGTTTAAGTAACTTACCTTCGCTTTAAAGTATTGTTAGACTTACTTTTTCATATACTAATTTTTCTTAATCAAAAAAAATACCAAGTATTCTTTTCGCTTCTTTTTTCAGAAAAAAAATGTGATAAAATTTATTTTTTTCTTTGAAACCAACATATTTTCGTAATAATTTTAAATCGAATTATTGCTATTTCAAGCTAGCTCTTTCGTTTCGTAGTTTCTTCTTTCCTCACTTCCGCAGCTAGTTTCCTGCTCCAATTCACTATCTGTCTCATGCCCAGTTCCAGTACTATTTTTAGTATTTATTTGAGTGGATACTTTTCGCGAAATGAAAACTTGATTATACTCAATACTCGTTAAATTCTGCTTTTCAAGTAATAAGTGGTTTTGCTCTCGCAAGAGTAGATTGATATTTTTTAAAGTTTGTATTTTACTCTGAATATCAATTGTAGGAAGACTTCGGAGTTCATAAATCTCTTTTTTTATCGCTTTTAGGCGATAAGTCACTTGAAAATAGTTCATTAGTACAGTGTATTTTAAATAAAAAAAAATCCTTCGACATTAAACCGAAGTAGTGTTTTTGATTTAAGCTCTGTGGGGAGAAGTTACCTGCATTGATACTGCAGGGAAAAAATTGTTAAATAATAGTTGTAAAGACCTGATAGTCTATACAATTGAATTGATAATACTACAAAAAGATTTAAGTAGATAAAATACTAGCTCCTGGAGGAGAGCTAATAGTATTGACATCAACCGATTCAATAAGAGGCAGAATTTGAGAATTGAAGGTTGTCTCGTCAAAAGGTTTAGAAATAAAACCTGTCACTCCTTCAATGGATTCCGCTTGTTGGATATCCATGGAATGAATACTGGTGCTATATATAAACAGTTTTGTATTAGGGTAAATAGGAAGGAGTTCTTTCGAATATACAGAAGCAAATTCAAATCCATCCATCAAAGGCATGTTAATATCTACAATTATAAAATTTGGAAAGTCCGACGCACTACAATTCTTAAGTATTTCTAAAGCTTCATGAGCAGAATTGATAAACATTGGATCTGCTGGCAAACCAGTTACTTGAAACAGAAGTTTCAAATATTTAATTTCCGTGCGAGAATCATCAACAAAGAGGATCTTACAGTTTTGCGGTATCCCTGACTTCTTCATAAACTTCGAGTGATTTAATAAATACGCTAAACGTAGTTCCTTTACCTAGCTTACTTTGCACCTCTATTCTTCCTCCGTTTTTTCGAACTACGTTATTAATAATACTAAGGCCGATTCCTGTTCCTTCTCTTTGGAGAGTAAGTCTCTTAAAGGGTTGAAATAAAAAGTGGCCATAGCGGTTCAAATCAATTCCAATTCCATTATCAGAGATTGATATTACGGTAAATTTACCCTCTTGTTTCGCCGAAATAACAATATTTAGTTTTTTATCAAACGACCTATATTTTATTGCATTACTCATGATATTGTATAGAATGCTGGTAACATAAGCTTGGATAAAATTAATTTCCATTTTAGGAGGAATATTAACTTCTATGTTGGCTTCAGCATCTTTAATATCCTTATCTAATACTTCAACTACACTTTTTAAAGAATCTAAGAGATTAATTTCTTGAGAGACTCTATTGTTATTTTTTTGAAAATCAATCATTTCGATTAATCCATTCAGCGTTTTTTCTAATCGTTTTACACAAAGCGAAATTTCTTGAAATATAACTTCTTTCTTTACGATATCTTGGATTTTGGGAACCAACTGCATCATCCCTTTAATCTGAGTAATAGGAGCTCTTAAATCGTGAGCAGCTCCATGTACGAAACTATCCAAATAACTGTTGATTTCACTAAGTTCCTCGTTTCGATCTTCAAGTTGTGTTGATCTTTCTACTACTTGTCTTTCAAGAGAAATACTCATCTCTCTTAGTTCTAATTCTTTTACTTTTAAGGCGGTGATATTTCGAGTAATAAAAGCTAAACACATAATTTCGCCTTTGATAATTACTGGAGTAACCGTAGCAGAAAAGTATTGCTTCCCTTTAGATTGACTTTCATTTTCAAATTGAAAAAAGCTAGATGGAGAACCATTAAAAACTTCCTCCATTGCAAAGTTTAAAATCTCACGATAATCACTAGGCATTACCTTCAATATGGTTTGACCTACTATTTTATCTTTTGAATATCCTGCGAATGAGTAGTTTGAAGAATTTACTGTTCCATCTTTATCAATTAAAATAATATGATCGTATGAGTTTTCGAAAACCGCTCTGTATTTCTCAGCAGCTTCTTCAAGATTATCGTGTGCTCTTTTCAATTCATTAATAGGGATGAAGGTCAACACTGCTCCATCTATTTGGCTGACATCCGTTTTATAAGGTAATACTCTCATCAAATAAGTATTACCTTTTTCATCTCTAATCTCTTTTTCAAAAACCACCAACTGGCTGACTACTTTTTCTATTTCTAAATAAATCGACTTATCTACAAATGAATTTGTAAAAGTAGTTATTGTTCGTCCAATATCACTTTCTAGTAAATCAAACTGCTTTTTGATAGCAGGTGTAAACCTTCTGATATTTAATTGCTGATCCAAAAATATACTTCCTATTTCTGTACTATTCAACAGGTTGTCTAAATCGTTAGTCGTAGTGATAAGTTGGTTTACTTTATTTTGTAATTCCGTATTCACGGTATACAGCTCTTCGTTTACGGATTGCAATTCTTCATTAGTACTTTGCAGTTCTTCATTGGCTGCTAGTAATTCTTCATTTGAAGCTTGTAGTTCTTCGTTGGCCGTTTCTAATTTTTGTACAAGAATTTGTTTTTCGTATTGAACACGTGAAAGTTCTTTTTCTATTGTTGTAATTTTCTCTTTAGTAAATCTATCCTGAGAAACTACTTCCTTACTTATAATAGAAGGGACTTTTTTATCAAATAACAATTCTACAATAAAAATTTCTTCATAGATATGATTCGGTATTTTGATCAACCGAAACTGTAAATCTAATATATTAATCTGCTCCTTTTTCTTAAAAGCAATCTGTTCGTATCGTATTACTTTTTGAGATTCTTGACACTTTCGTATTCCATTTTTAAAAACGATTAATTCATCAAGTTCGACCATCTCCCGAAGATTGAAACTTCCTGATATCCTTGGGAAACTTAGTATTTTATCTAACTCTCCATTAGACAGCAAAATATCAAGATGCTCATTGATCACCAAGCAAGTTGGTGCAAATTGCTCAATCAGTATTTTAATATAAATTTTATCTTGTAGCAGTGGTTTGCTGAGTGATAAATTAGAAGCACTTTCAGAATCCTGAGACTGAATAAATTTCATTTTATTCTCATCCTTTTTCTCCCGTTTTTTCCTTGACAAACTAGAGTGAAGATTTTTTTCTTTTTGAATGTTTTGAAAGATATTCCATTTAGTAGAAATACTTTTAAAACTGCTTTTCAAATCACCTAAAGACTCGCTTGGCCCTAAGAATAAAAACCCTTTATATTTTAATGAAAAATGAAAATTCGACAACAACATTTTTTGATTTTTAATATTCAAGTAGATCATCATATTTCTACAGGAAACCAAATCTAAGTTTATAAATGGTGGGTCGTATATTGAATCATGGACCGCATAGACAATATTCTCTCGTAAGGTTTTAACAACCGAATATTTTAGAGGCTCTGAGTCTAAGGGTTCAAAATATTTTTCTAATAATGCAGGAGGAACTTCTCTAAGTAAAGAAGCATCATATATTGCTTCACTCGCAACTGCTATCGCACTTTTATCAATATCGGAAGCAAATATTTTTAAAGGATTAGACAAATGATTTTCTTCCAGATATTCTTTGAATAGAATAGCTATCGAAAGTGCTTCCTGCCCTGTAGAGCATGCCGGAATCCAAATCTTAATTTGTTCATGAGGAGATTTACCTTCAATTAAGTTTGGAATAACTTGTTTTTTAAAAGTCTCAAATGCTAATTGATCTCTAAAAAAATGAGTGACATTGATTAAGAATTCTTGTTGTAAAATAAAAACCTCTTGAGGGTCTAGACGTATATATTTGAGGTAAGTGTTTAAATCATGTTGCTTAGTGATAAACATCCTTTTCTCCATTCTACGGATCAAAGTACTATTCCGATAATCATGAAAATTTATTCCAGTCTTTATATATATTTCTTCTAGAATCGCAGTAAACAATTCTTGAAAATTAATCTCTTCTGGATCGATAATAAGAAAATCATTATTCTTTCTTTTACCACTATTGATACGCATCAACTCTCTAGCTAGTGCATACGGAGGTAGAACAAAATCTATCTCTACAGAACCAATAGCTGAAACAGGCATTCCATCAAACTGCGCATAATGAGGATCTTCTACCATGACAAGACCTCCAGCTTCTCTAATTGTTTTGAGACCTTCTGAACCATCTGATCCTGTTCCTGAAAGAATAATACCAACAGTTTTTCCTTTATGTTCTTTTCCTAAAGAATGAAAAAATTGATCGATTGGTAAATTGATGGACTTTGGATCGCTTCGTTTGATCGGACTTAAAAATCCATTTTTTAAAACTACATTAAAATGGCTAGAAATCAGATAGATAGAATTAGGACTAATGGACACCGGTTTATCTACGACATAGATAGGCATCTGAGTGTGTTTTAATAACAACTCGCTCATCATACTTTTAAAATCCGGAGACAAATGTTGAATTACAACAAATGACATTCCTGATTTCTCAGGTATATGATCAAAAAATTCTGTGATCGCTTTTAATCCTCCTGCCGAAGCACCAATCCCTACTATTTTTTGAAGCTTATCCATCTGTTTTTGAGTTGACGAAGGTTAAAAATTATAATACCTTATCGAATACCACAATAACTATTGACTTATCAATATCATTGAAGCTATATTTATTTGGCTTGATGAAACAACAAAAAAATTATTATATCTCTATGCTGGGGGGAATTGTCATGTAAACAACACATTACAAATGTAGATTATATAAAATGATCCTACAATACCCATTAATTGGTATATCGTATCTTTCTGCAAGCATTATCATTAATTAACCCTCTATTTTTTTTTTAAAGTATCAATATTTACTAATATTACGCTATACTTATTCAGGACGAGCATCTCCGCCCCATATTATGCTAGCTTGATACATTACTTACTTTTGAGCGAAACAATAAACATTTAATGAGTACAGAGATTATACTAACTGGGTCTTTTGGGGTCGGAAAATCTTCCATATTCAACAGATTCATCCATCAAGAATTTAATGACAAATACTACGGCACTATAGGTGTTAGAGTTAACAAACGAGAAATACAGGTTGATGATGATCACTCTGTAGAGATAAAGCTGTGGGATGTAGCAGGAGAAGTGAAACAAAACAAAGTGCCTACTTCTTATTTCCAATCCAAAGATGTAATTCTTTACGTAATTGATTTGAGTAGACCTTTTACGTTTAGAAATGTTCCCGATGATTTGGCTTATTTGAAAGAAAACGTTTCAAATTGTCATGTACTAGTCGTAGGGAACAAAAAAGACTTACTAAGTTCAGAAGAATTAGACAAATTAAAAAATAAGAATTCTACGGTAAAATTTGATTGGTTTATCAGTGCAAAAACAGGAGAAAATCTTTCAGAGTTATTTCTTTCATTAGCAAAGAAGCATCTAGATATTATTTAAAAAACCCAATTACCATTACCCAAAAAAATCTGTAAAAATGATCTAAGTCAGTAATTTATTTTTGTAAAAGAACACCATAATCAAAACCACACTTGGAAGATAAAAACAAATACAATATCATTGTTACAGATAGTCATCCTGTAGTCGTTCAAGGATTGGTTTCGTTGTTTAACAAAACACCTAAGTTTCGTGTAGTAGGGATTGCTCATGATGGAAAAGACCTAAGGTCATTACTAGAATCCACTACTGCTGATACCGTTTTTATAGACCTTAAACTCCCAAAAACTAATATTTACAGGTTAATTAAGGACTTAGTAGTCATCTATCCTAACATCAAAATTATTGCATTTACCAATTACACAATGCCAAAACTAGTTCAGGATATTATGGAATTTGGCGTCCATGCCTACCTGTCTAAAAATGCTCCTCTACCCGAAATATTAGACTCAATCAAGCGAGTTCATAATGGAGAACATTTCAT
>JAULCF011543428.1:0-13092 GCA_032361265.1 Devaleraea mollis
AACCCCGGTCTCTCGCAAGAAACACGGAATTTGTACGACCTGGAACCGCCTTCGGAGCAATTCTTTGAGGCTCCAGTGGCTACTCAGAAGCCTGCGAGGAGAGCGCGTCAGCTTCCTGCCGATTCTGTCGATGAACTTTGCCGTAAGTACCAGAAAGGCTCAACAATCAAAGAACTAGCTGCAGAATTCAGCGTCCATCGCACCAGCGCGATGAATCATCTTGAACGCAACGCCGAGAACCGACGTCTAACGGTTTTCTTGGAAGCAGATCACTACTGTTGGACGCTCCTAGCGGCTCTCAAGCTCGAGATCCTTGATTTCTTCCCGGTTGTAATCAACCATCGAGAGGTAAAATTCACCAAACGAGGGGAAGCGATCCACCAACCCATTCGATATCCAGAGCACCGTCCCCGCAGATTCTCGTCCAGGCTGCGCTATCAAGAAAAGGTCACTCTGCACCGAGCTAGCAGCGATAACCAGGAATCTATCTACCGGCGCTCCTACCATCTCCTGAAAAAGGTCCGATCCAATCTCGTCGAGAATTACGTCAGCAGCGGAGCGCAGAGCCCCTCCCAACAGCTGTTGAGTCCCGAACAGGTCAACGTGCTGATAGAGGCACTTCCATCCGTTCGCAAACCGCAAGAAACTGCGATATTCGGCATCAAGCGCAAATCCCAATTGAGTCTCTGTCGCAGCTATCTCGTCTTCGCTTGCGGCAACATTAGGCAAATGCCTCGTCCACATTCTCTGCGTGTCGAGCTCCTCAATACGCTGCTGCACCAGAACATTCTTTACGATTTCCGGTGCCCACTCTTCAATCATTGTGGACCTCCAAACTGCGCTCTATAATCGTCAACGTACTAGAAACCAGTCGGTTTATATCCGATCGGGTAGCGCAATGCCTGAGCTCCCAGGCTTGAGTTGATCGTCCGATCGAGGGAAAGCCAACTGTGTGGTGTTGGTCGGCCATTCCAAGTCGTATCTGGCACGTGCCCTGCTTGTCGACCATTTGTGTACGCACTTGGATTCCGAGCACGCTCTGCCGCTGCTTGCCTTCCCGAGGACTAATACTGACACTCAGTCCAAGCGTCAAACAGTCCGTCGCATCAAGCTCGAAAAGCAAAGAGACAAACTGCTAGAGGCCTACTACGCCGGTGCTGTGACCCTGGAGATGATGAAGGCTGATCAGACGCGCATCGAATCGGAACTCAAAACCCTGAAACGGCAAATCATCGCAAGCGTCCAAGATCACGAGCTTGTCGTAAAGAGTCTCGAAGTGGCCCTGGCCTACGCAAGCAACTTGGCAGCCGCCTATCAGAGCGCCTCACCGACCGTCCGTCGCGGCATGAACCGGGCCATGTTCGAAAGGATCTATGTCAATCGAGATGGAGTTACGGGAATTGAGCTGAGAAAACTCTTTGAAGCGCTGCTGCACCCAGACGTGGTTGTGGCATCCGAGACGCACCACCATGCGATCGCCAAGGTGGTCGAGGTCGCTGAGCCGACAGATTGTCTCGACAAGCTTTTCTCTGAGCTTGTCGACTCAATGCGCATCAAACGCTTCAATCCCAGGGCCAAAAACAAACAAACCACCGGCACTGTAAATGTCGGTGGTTTGAGAGAGGCTCATTTGGTGGGCGATATTGGACTTGAACCAACGACCCCTGCCGTGTGAAGGCAGTGCTCTAGCCAACTGAGCTAATCGCCCTTGCGCACATGATGCTAGGGGTTCGGTACTCGCGTGCAACCGAAATTCTGGCTCTAACCTTATGGTTCTTCGTTTGGGTCAGCGTGGAGTAGTAGCGTCATCCCGGATTCGCGCCTATGACCAACCTCGATGCCATCATTGAAAACGCCGCACTGGACATTCCGCAGCAAGACGCGCCCACGCTCCCGAAACGCCCCGGGCTGTGGCGAGTCATCTCGCTGATTGCTGTCGCCGCAGCGCTGATCGTCACTGCTCTGTCGGTCTTGCAATCCCGCGATCAAAGCAACGTCGCTGTGCCGGAACGAGACCCCGTGGCGATCGAGAACGTGACCGTCAGTGTCTCGGAACTCGCAGCGCCCGACGGATCCTACGTAGCGGTTCTCGGTCTGGCTGCGCCAAACAGCCGCCAGGAAATAGCGACCGATGGCATCGACATTGGCGTGCCGGTCGGGTTGGCTTCGGTCATTGCACTTAACAACCCCAACGGCGACCTGATTGGACTGGCCGCTGTTCCCCGAGGCGAGGGCCGAACCTCGGTCGAGATTTCGCCCAATTCGACAGCTCAAGCGCTCTTGCTGCTCTCCCCCGGCATCCTGCGGCCCAACCTCGACGAGTCCTATCTCAATACCGCCGTCATCGAGAGCGACCCGGCTTTCGAGAAGCTCGTCGACGCGATTCGATCCAATCCAGACCTTTCCAACAACAATGAATTCGTCGAGCAGGCGTACGCCGAGATAACCGATCGGCTTCCGGTGCAGCGCGCTGCTGCCGATCAGGGCTGTGACAGTGTGCTGGCCCGCGATGCCTATCCAAGCGCTGGCACCTGCGTGCAGCCTGAGCCCACCGGGCTCCTTATCGCCAACGAGCAAAACCGCTGGGCACTGATCTACAGCGGAACCGAAGGCTTTACCGAGGTATGCGCGGTCGTGAGCCCGACCAACACCGCAGGCGCCGAGGTTCTCATACCGTCTGAACAGTGCACCGGAGCCTCACTAATGGTCGCCCCAGGACCCGTGCCGATTCAAGGCGCCGACCAGACATTGGTCGAAGACCGGGTCCGATCAGCGGTGGCCGTCAGCCAGCTCTATGAATACGCCGGCCCGTTCGCCGACCTGGCCGGGGCCAGCGCCGGGTTCGCCGACGAGTCAGTCGTGCATCTACGACGCAACTTCCCCGAGATCGTCGCTTCACTCGTGGTCCTCATCGAATCGAACGAAGAGTTCGCCGCATCAATGGACGTCACCCGCAGCGCATCCACCGCGCTCGACCGTCACACTGCTGCTCTCAGCGCCGCCCGCAACATCATCGAGGCCGCCGACACCACCGCCTTGATTCCTCAACGGGTGCCTGGCAACGACGCACACGTCGACATCCTCGACTTCTTCACTCGAGCTGGCGAACGCATGGTCTCGCCCCGCACTGACTGGCGTTGGGAAGCCGACGCGACCGGCATGGTTGATTTCGGAGGCGACGCATGACAACACCACTGATCGCTCCACCCGAGGCCCAGCCATCCGCGACCAACGACGACTCGTCTCGCAGCGACTCGCTCAGTTCGGCGGCAGCGCCCTACACCTCGCCTCGCGCCGAATCAATGACGCGTCCGTTCCGGCTCGGCCTTGTTGGTCTGGGCGCAGCAGTCGGACTCTTTGTGCGGCTGCTAGCTGCGAACGGTTTCGGCGACCTCGATAGTCGCTCGGTCATGCTCGGCGCCGCACTCACCAGCGGCTTGATCGGTCTTGGCCTGTTGCTGATGGCATCGGAACGCGATCGCTTCGGCCCGCCGTTGGCGTTTATTTCGGCGATCACTGCACTGGCCTGGGCTGCGCTGAACTGGATCAGCCCCCCGTTCGCTGCCTCGGTCACGGTCTGGAGCGACCCCGACCAAGCCGTGCTCGCGGTTCTTGGGCTCGGCAACGGGCTCGTGTTAGCAGGCATCGTCGCCCTAGCTTTTGTTCGCCGACATCCCACCTTGTCGGTGGGAGCAACCACAGTTGGATCGGTGTTTGCGCTGGCCGCAAACACTATTTTCCTGCGCGACGAGTGGGCGGCGATCGTTGCGCTCGGCATCGCATTCGCGCTGATCCTGCTGGCATGGGATCGTTCACCGCGACACGAATTGGCCTACACCCGACCCGACGCGTCACCTCGGGTATCGAGAGCCGCACTCAGTTTCGTGGCCGTTGCTCTCTGCGGCACCGCTATCCAACTCTGGACAAGCCGCACCGACATACCCCGGTCAATCCCCGCAGTACTTGTATGTGCGTTCCTGATCGTTGGAGCGTTCGTGACCCTGGTTGGGGTGCGGCGCGAGATCGAAAAACGCGAAACAACACTCAGCGAATGGACATCTTGGGCTCGCGAGATTCGCACCAACGACTTCCGCGCCGAGATGCAAAACTTCGACTCCAACGCTGCCGTCGCCACCCTTGACGCAGCCCCCGATTCGACGATGGGCGTCGATGGCGAGGCTCCCCGCAAGCTGTCGTTCCCCAACCTGTCGATACCCGAAGATCCCCCGCCGACACCCGCCGCTCCTGCCTCCCCCGCTGCCCTTCTTGGTGATCCGGTCACGGCTCCCAAACCAACCGTTGATGTCGGCGCAATCGTGCCGACCCCGTCGTCAGCACCTGAGCCCCTGCAGCGCATCGAAAGCGCCCCCGCACCGACAGCACCCGTGGCATCCGAAGCCGCCGCTGCGGCGGTTCCCACCGCCCCTGCACTTGACCAAGGCGGCGTGTTCTCTTCGCTGCTCGCAGCGTCAACGCCTGAGCCAAGCACCGGTGTACAACTTGCGAACCTCGACACGTTGGGCAAATGGTTGTCCTCGCCGGTTGCAGCTGCTCGCACCAAGCCCCTGCTGGTTGCAATCGAAGCAATGTCACTCCACGAGTACGACTCGCTTCCATCGTTCGACGCAATGATGGCAACCGAAGAAATCGGTAGCTTCCTGGCCGACACCATGCCCGACGCAGATCTCGTGTCATGGATCGACGGCCCGTACTTCATCGTTGCCCACACATCGAAACTCGACAACGAACTTGGTGCTCTCAACAAGAGCGTGCGTAAGAGCCTGAAGGGAACCGACGGCGTGCTTGCATTCCTTCGACCCGGCCCCGACGCCACCCTCGATGACATGGTCAACGAAGCGGTCGCTGGCCTACTACAAGCCCGCCGGGCCGAAGAACGAGCCGCTGGTCGCTGATGAGCGCCGATATCTCTTGTCCCGCATGTGGTGAGAGAGATGATCTGCGCGGCGAACGGCGCGATGCACTGATCGCACTCGTATGCCAGGTCTGTGACGCCGAATGGGTGCGGGACCCGGCAGCTCGCCCCACGTGTGACCGTTGCGATGGCGACGACATGCGCGAGGCAGCACAAGCAATTGTCGAAAAGAGCCGCGGCACCCAGCTTTCGATCCAGAGCTTCCGTCAGTTGTGGCTATGTCCGGCGTGTGACTCGCAGCGCTACGACAAATACAAGATCAGCAACCGCCCCCTGCCGCCCGACGAACTCCCGACCGAGAGCGAGTTCTAGCGACCGCTGCTAGCTCGGCACAACCAGCTGCTGTGCCAGTTCTTCCAGGCCAGCCACCCGACTTCCCTTGACCAGAACAGCATCGTGTTTAGTCAGCTCACCGAGTTGGTCGCGCACGCTGTCGAAGTCAGTCGTGACGTCGACGCCATACGCGGCTTCTTGGTAGGCGATCAAGCGGATGTCGAGTTCCTGGCACAGCGCTGCCATAGCCAGGTGATCGCTGTCGTGACGGTCGCCGAGTTCAGCCATCACGCCCAGAACCGCGAATCGCTGCACCACGTCGAGTGCGGCCAACGACCGCAGCGCTGCTTCGGTGGAGATTGCATTGGCGTTGTAGGCATCGTTGATCACCGTTGCTCCCGTGGCAGTGTGACCTAGCTCCATACGCCACGGTGAAAGCGCAGCGTTGGCGAGTCCTTCGATCGCACTGTCGGGAGTCACGCCCACGGCTTCGGCGGCCGCTATAGCGGCTAGCGCGTTCGACACCTGATGCACACCGTGAACCGGCAACGTGGCCGGGTACACCTTGCCCTGCGACACGACCTGGAACGAGGGTCGCAGCTCAGCGTCGACCGAGATCGACATCGCCGAGATGTCACCACCCACGCCGTAGGAGGTCACAGGCGCAGCGCTGCGGTGCTGCATGGCCCAGACCAACGGCGAGTCGGCGTTCAAGATGGCGGAGCCTTTAGCCGGAAGCGCCTCGATCAGTTCACCCTTGGCTTGGGCGACGGCTTCGATGGAGCCGAACTCGCTGGTGTGTACTGCACCGACATAGGTCACGATCCCAATTGTTGGTTTGGCGACCTTGCACAGATCGGCGATGTGGCCAATGCCTCGGGCACCCATTTCGACAATCAGAACTTCGGTATCCACCGGGGCATTGATCAACGTCAGCGGCACCCCGAGTTCATTGTTGAATGACCGCTCGCTGGCGTGGGTCTTGAGCGAGTGTCCAATCGCTGCCAATGCGAGATCCTTGACCGAGGTCTTGCCGACCGAGCCGGTGATGCCGATGACGGGGCACGTGAACTGCTTCCGGACGTGGCGGCCTAGTGCGGTCAAGGCGACAGCGGTGTCACCGACCACACGGGCCGAGCCGCCTTGGGGCGCGCGCTCGGTCAGATAGGCGCCACACCCAGCGGCGATAGCTATGGCGATGAAGTCGTGGCCGTCGCGTGCGTCGATTATCGGCACGAACAGCTGGCCTATGCCAATGGAGCGAGTATCGATCGACGCACCGGTGCAGGCAACGTCGGGACCGTGCAACAACCCACCGGTCACATTCGCGATCTCGCTGGCCATCATTTGCATGACCTGAGTTTCGCACCATTTGTGGCCAAGACCGCGCCACATGGCCCATGAAGAACCGGTCGACTTAGTTACGAGAGAATCCGGACTACCGGGGTGCGCCGCTGCAGGCAATGGCGCCAACTACTCTCGCCGCTATGACCCAGCAGTACCGGTTGGTAGTTCTCTTTGGCGGCGAGTCCGCCGAACACGACGTGTCTCGCGTTACCGCCCGCCATGTGGTGGCTGCCGTTGATCCTTCACGATTTGTTGTCGATGCGATCGGCATCACTCGTGATGGCGTGTGGCAACGCACCGCGACCGGCGACGTAATCACTGCGGGCAATATCGCGGAGCTGCCTGATGCGCTTGAGACTGCGGGCACCGCGGTCGAGCCTCTGGCGGCGGTTGAACACCGCGATCTGCCAGTCGTGGTGTTGCCGCTACTCCACGGGCCTATGGGCGAGGACGGCACGGTCCAGGGCTTGCTCGATCTTGCCGGCGTGCCGTACGTGGGATCCGGCGTGCTTGGCTCGTCGCTGTGTATGGACAAGGCCATGGCCAAACAAACGGCCGCCAGCTTTGGTATCGCCCAGGCGCGCTGGCAGACACTTCACGCCGATGACATCACCCCCGCCACTGCTGCGGAACTGATGGCCGAGCTTGGTCAGGTCACGTTTGTGAAGCCGGCCAACATGGGATCCTCGGTGGGTGTCAGCCGAGCAACATCGATCGACGAGTTGCAGGCTGCTCTCCGCGTTGCTGCCAGCTACGACGAATGGATCGTCGTCGAAGAGGCCATCGTTGGCCGAGAAATCGAGCTTGGGGTTCTTGGCAATCGGCTACTCCAGGCTTCGGTACCTGGCGAGATCGTGCCCGGTGATGCCTTCTACAGCTACGAGGACAAGTACCACGACGGTGTTGCCCAGACGTTGATCCCGGCCGCGCTCACCCCTGAAGCCACAGACGAAGTCCGCGCCCTTGCCTGTCATGTTGGCCAGTCGTTGCGAGTGCAAGGCCTGGCTCGCATCGACTTCTTCTACGAAGAGAACGGCCGGGGCTTTCTGCTCAACGAGGTCAACACCATGCCGGGCTTCACCCCCATCTCGATGTTCCCCAAACTGTGGGAAGCTACCGGGATTAGCTATCCCGATCTGATCACCACGCTCGTTGACTTGGCGATCGAACGTCACGACAAACGACTGGCCCATCGCTCCGTCAAGCACTAGCCGGCCATGCTCATGTCATCTCGCTGAACGTCGGCGCGGGCCGCGTGACTAGGGTTCGTAGATGGGTGAATATTGCACAGCTGAACAAGACGGCAATCTCTTGGTCGTCACGATCAACCGACCAGAGCGGATGAATGCGCTTCATCCGCCGGGTAACGCCGAGATGGCCACCATCTTCGATGACTTTCAAGCGAACCCCGACTTGTGGGTCGCCATCATTACTGGCGAGGGTGACCGGGCATTTTGTGCGGGTAACGACCTGCGCTACCAGGCCGAAGGTGGCGACCGCTCGGCCGCACCCGCGACCGGCTTCGGGGGCATCACCTCGCGGTGGGATCTCAACAAGCCAATCATCGCAGCGGTAAATGGCGTGGCCATGGGCGGCGGCTTCGAGATCGCCCTGGCGTGTGACCTGATCATCGCCAGCGACAATGCACGGTTCGCCTTGCCTGAACCCAAGGTCGGCCTCGCGGCCCTAGCCGGCGGTGTTCATCGCTTGCCACGCCAGATTGGTCTGAAGCGGGCCATGGGCATGATGCTCACGGGTCGCCATGTGCCTGCGGCCGAAGGTGTTGAGCTCGGGTTCGTGAACGAGGTCGTTGCGCACGACCAGCTCATGGCTCGGGCCCGCGAGTGGGCGCAGATGATTCTGGACTGCTCGCCAATGTCGATTCGGGCGACGAAGGAGGCCGCCATGCAAGGCTTCGAACAAGGCGGTATCCGGGCCGCATACGAGGGTAAGTACGACGCCGTCAAGGCCATGGCCCAGAGCCAGGACTTCATCGAGGGTCCCCTGGCGTTCTCCGAGAAGCGCTCGCCGAACTGGACGGGCCGCTGATATGCCCATTAGCTCAGGCCCAATGGAAGACCGCCTCGCGATCCGCGAGCTCATCGAGTCATACAACGACGCAGTCATGCGCTTCGACGGCGACGCGTGGGCAGAGAACTGGACCGACGATGCGACCTGGACGTTGCCGGGCGCTGGCGATCTGACTGGCAAAGACGTGTTCTTCCCGGCATGGCAGGCCGCGATGGCGGGCTTTGACTTCGTGGGCTTCTTCGCCTCGGCCGGACCAATCCATGTCGACGGCGACGCCGCTACAGGCACCTGGTATCAGCAAGAGTTCCTGCATCAAAAAGATGGCACCAAGCGCAAGATCACCGGCAAGTACTCCGACACCTATGTGAAGACCGGCGGCCGCTGGTTCTTCACCAAGCGGGTCTACGAGATACTCGACGCGTCGTAAGCCGCTCGGGCCGGACTACCTGGGTCATCAGGACCGCCTGGGCAATTCGGACTAGAGGTCTATCTTTGGGGCTGCCAATACCATAAGCTGAGACTATGTTCTCCACACAGGAACCGAACGTCCACCAGATGGACGACCGGGGCGCCGTAATCGTTGAATACGCACTACTTTTCATACTCGTTGTAGTCGTAGCCATCGCCACGTTGTCGGCCTTTGGCATCACGGTGCTCGACCTGTACAGCAGCAACAACGATACGTACACCGGCGCTGTTCAAGCCAGCATTGGCGCCTGATGTAGCGAAGATCTCGGCTAGCCCTCCCCCCAGGCTGGTCGATAGAAGAACAGAGAGTTCGGCGCTGTCAAATGAGCCCTGCGCCGGACTCTCCGTTCGTATCTCGCACTAGTCGAGAGTTGAATCGTTGGCACAAAGGCGTGCCGACGATTCAACGCTCTCTTCGCGTTAGCTGTAGTTCGCTTGTGACTCTTTCCAGGTGCCGCTATCAGCACGTGGTTCCTTTGGCAGACCAAGAACTCGCTCGCCGATGATGTTGCGCTGCACCTGGGAGGTTCCGGCATAGATCGTGCCGGGTCGGGCGATCATGAAGCTGGCCATCCAGTTCGGCACGGTCATATCGGTACCGATGCTCGCCGGGCCGAGGCCTCGTTCGTCTTCTTCGCCGAAACCAATGGTGGCTTGCATACCAGCAATGTTCATTGCGGCTTCGGTGATCTTCAGGTGGTACTCGCTCCAGAAGAGCTTGCCGATCGAAGATTCGGGTCCGGGGGCCTGGGCCTTGAGGAAGCGGGTCAGTGCCTGCATGCCTCGGTACCGCATGATCTCGACACAGGTATGGAAGTAGGCGATGTCTTGGCGAACCAATGGATCGTCGAGCTTGCCATTCTCGCGAGCCAGCTCGATGAAGGCATCGAGCTCGGCACGGAAGCCGAGTGATTGCACGGTGGCGCCAACGCCACGTTCGAAGCCGAGCAGGGTGTTACCCACGGCCCAACCGTTGTTCACGCCGCCGAGCACGTTGTCCTTGGGGCAACGGGCATCGGTGAAGAAGACCTCGTTGAAGTGGTCTTGGCGCACGATGTTGGTAATCGCCCGAATTTCAACTCCGGGCTGGTCCATCGACATGAGCAAGAACGAGATGCCAGCGTGCTTGGTTACGTTTTGGTCGGTGCGGGCGAGCACGAAGATCATGTTTGCGGTGTGGCCCGAGCTCGTCCAGATCTTCTGGCCGTTGACCACATATTCGTCGCCGTCGAGTTCAGCCTTGCAACCCAGGTTGGCCAGGTCGCTGCCGCTGTCTGGCTCGGAGTAGCCCTGACACCAGATGTCGGTGCCGTCGAGGATGCGCGGGATGTAGTGCTCTTTTTGCTCGTCGGTACCCCAGTGCAGGATCGTGTTACCGACCATGGAGATACTGAAACCGTCGTTGGGGCCGCTGGTGGGCACGCCGCGCTTGGCGAACTCTTCGTACATGACGACCATCTCGAGGTGGCTTAGACCGCCACCGCCGTATTCGGCAGGCCAGTTCGCGGCCAACAAGCTGTTGGCTTTGAGCGTGCGGCGCCAATCCAACTGGAACTCGTAACGCTCAGCGGCGGGCACGCCACCAATACCGGTCCAGTCGTCGGGCAAATTGGCATCGAGAAACGTGTTGATCTTCGCGCGGAAGGTGTCTGTCTCGGCGGGGTAGGTCAGATCCATACCTGAACAGTAGAGCCCCAAGCCAACATCCAGGCAATCGATCTGCAGTCAACGCAGTGACGCGCATGTGATGCGGCTGCTCGTCACCATGGGTTTTGGCTTCGATACCCCGACGAGCACGCACAGAGTGGACTCATGTTCACTGTGTGCGTGGTTCTGTGGGACTACTCGACCCCCAATATTGGGGTTAGGGAAGTACTTCACTGACCAGCCTCAGAAAATGGCGCAACATGCAGATGCGCCCACACGAAAGGTCACTTTGCGGATGACTCGATTTACGAAACTTCCCACCCAGGCACTTGCGATTGGCCTGTTTGCAATTACCGGTCTTGCAGCAGCGAACCCAGCAACCGCTAACCCCATGGCCGACTTCGTCGACTGCACCGACAGCTTCTGGTCCGTGGCGTGTTCAGCTGATGCCGAGCCAGCCAACCCTGACACTGCGGCGCCTGACCCAGTTCCTGGCGTCGATGTCGTCGTTGGCGACTATGTCACCATCGACAGCGTGGGTGATCCCGTCTGTGCGGAAACCGACGACGGCTTCATCATCTGCCACAGCTAGTAGCCATAGCTAGTTGACGCACAGCCCGCTGCGGCAGCGTTCGATCACCTAGTCTGCGGCGATGTCAACGCCAACTTCCTATACCGCCCTCCTCCAGACCCAGGATGGCTATACCCCGACGCCCGTCGGGCACATTCACTACGACTCATTCGATGACTACTTGGAACTGGGCGAGCTGCCGGTGCCCGAGCTGGTTGGCGGACAGGTGCTGATTGAGATGGCATTGGCCACGATCAACCCGTCCGATCTGCACTTTCTAAAGGGCGAATACGGTCAGCCTCGCATCAAGGGTGCAGCTGCCGGGTTCGAGGGTGTCGGCACAGTCATTGCTGCAGGCGACGACGCATACGCTGCTTCGCTCATTGGTCAACGGGTGAGCTTCGTGGCCACACCCGATGGCTCTGGCACATGGGCGACCCACGCGATCACCCAAGCGATGCTGTGCATCCCTATGCCCGAGTCGGTCAACGACAACGACGCCGCCGGCTTCATCGTGAACCCGCTGACCGCAGCTGCCATGTTCGCTGACTCACAAGCTGCTGGATCACCGGGCATCGTGCTGACTGCGGGTGCCAGCCAGGTCTCGAAGTTCATCATCGCTTTGGCTCGCGACGCTGGCGTGGCGACTATTGCCATCGTGCGCCGCGACGTGCACAACGACACGCTCACCGAGCTCGGTGCCACCGTCATTCTGAACCAGACAGATGCCGACTTCGACGAACAGCTCGTGGCGGCCATGCGCGAGCACAAGCCGCAGACATTCATTGATGCAGTGGTCGATGCCACGTCGACCCAGATCTTCAACGCCATGGGCCGTGACAGCGCCTGGGTCATCTACGGCTCACTCAGCCCCGAGACTCCCCCACTGTCGAACCCCGGCGAACTCATCTTCATGAACAAGACAATCCGTGGCTTCTGGCTCACGCCATGGATGACCACCACATCGCTCGAAGCCAAGTTCGAAGTCTTCGGCGAAGTCCAAGCCCGATTCGCAGACGGCCGCTGGAGCACCGACGTAGGCGCCACCGTGAACCTGACCGATGTCATGGACACCCTGGCCGACACCCTCAAAGACCCACGCGGCAAGGTCTTCATCAAGCCATAACGCTTGGCTGACCCGATGTAGGGTGGCCGAGGCAATGGAGTGCTTCGGGGAGCAAATGGCAGAGACCTCACGAACGACCGGAACTAAAGCGCGCCCTCAATGCAGCTGGCATAGAGCTGCGAGCGGGTGCTCAACAGTTGCCTCGGCGCCCAGGCAGAACCAGCGGACATGACGAGATCGATCGAACGCCCAAGACTGCGTGAGCAGATCTTAAACTCGGCGACCCGACACTGCGTTGTGACCGCCGGGGCTGGCTACGGCAAGTCGGTGCTGCTCACTCAACTCAGCAACGCTGCCGACGTCCCGGTATTAGTGACAAGTGCTCGAGGCTCAGATTCGTTGCGAGCCAACATGGTCCGTGATCTTGCCCGCCACCCTGACGCTGTTGGTCAATGGACCAATCCAGCAGACGCGAACACTGCGGTGTTCGCTCGATCAGTCGCAGCGTTGTTCGACGTCATTGCAATCGACGACGGACACGAACTCGACGATGCCGGTTGCGAACTCGTGAGCGCTCTCGCCTCCACAGACACCCGGGTCCTATTATCGACCCGCCGCCTCCCACAACAACTCTCGACCATTCACACCGCCAACAACTGGCAAGCAATCAACACCAACGACCTAGCGCTCACGGTCGACGAAACAGATCAGCTCCTAGCCGGCATGGGTATTTCCGATGCCGGTGCCGCCGAGACG
>JAULCF011546761.1:0-13075 GCA_032361265.1 Devaleraea mollis
TCCCAGCCCATTGGGTTGGTGACGGGGTCGCCGAAGAGGGTGAGGAAGGTGGATTGGAGGAGGTCGTCGAGGTGGGCGAGGGCTTGTTGGCGTTTGGCGCGGAGGGCGTCGGCGGCGTCGAGGATGGCTGCCAGGCGCTTCTGCTCGGCGATGGGTGGGAGAGGGATTGGTGTCTCTTGCACAATCCCCTTATTTACTTTCACCATTGACCCGGAGGCACCGCGAGCTCTCCCTGTGAAGTGCCGTCGCGCTCTCACTGATCTGAGGTAATAGTAAATGTAGCGGGTCGATGCCTTGGTTGGATCAACCGTCATCTTCATTATGAGGTCGGGACAGATCGCAGGGAATGGGGTGCCGTCGTAGATTGCGACATGTCCTACCAGATTTGGAGTGTTACTCCTCGTCAGAAGAAGCTCCCCTTCTTTCAGCCAGTAGTGCGCGCCGTCGTCTGTTGTAGCACTCGTGTGCTTAATCTTGAGCCGGTTATAAACAAATCCAGTCACAGCCGAGAGTGTGAGAACGGGCACCCCCTTATCGGCATGATGAGCTGCGGGAGGGGACCAGCCGTTTCGTGGCTGCTCCGCTAAAATCTCAGAAAGAGGGACGTAATTCATTTCAATCTCCCTTCTAGTTCTTTGAGTTCCTTTTTCAGTTCCTCGGCGAGTTCTTCTTCGGTGGGGAGGATGAGTTGGTATTTGGAGGCGAAGAGTTGTTGGTGGTCGGAGAGGACGGAGTAGCGGGCGATGGCTTCGTTTTTCTGGGTGCAGAGGATGAGGCCGATGGTTGGGTTGTCATCGGGGGCGCGGTGTTGCTCTTCGTAGAGGCGGACGTAGGTGTCGATCTGGCCGATGTCTTGGTGGGTGAGTTTGCCGAGCTTGAGGTCGATGAGGACGAAGCATTTGAGGAGGTAGTTGTAGAAGACGAGGTCGATGAAGAAGTGCTCGCCATCGAGGGTGAGGCGCTTTTGGCGGGCGACGAAGGAGAAGCCGTTGCCGAGTTCGAGGAGGAAGGATTGGAGTTGGTCGATGAGGGCGGATTCGAGGTCTTTTTCGCTGTAAGAGCTGTGGGGTTTGAGCTGGAGGAATTCGAGAACGTAGGGATCTTTGAGGATGTCCTCGGGGGCGAGAGCGCGGGTTTTTTCTAGGGCTTCTTGGGTGGCGGGGTCTTGGTCGCGGCTGGAGAGGAGGCGCTCGTAGTGGAGGGAGTTGATCTGGCGTTCGAGGGCGCGGGTGGACCAGTTTTGGGCGGCGGCCTCGTTCATATACCAGTCGCGGGTTTTTGGGTCTTTGACTTTGAGGAGGTGGCGGTAGTGGGTCCAGCTGAGTTCGGGACGTAATTGTGGAGATTCGAATTCGTCAGGCAGTGACTGTCGAATCTCTAGGGCGTTTTCCGTCAATGTGTTGTCGGGTTTTTTGAATTCGTCACTCAGTGAGTGACGAATTGGGAAAGCATGGAAAAAGAGCCTCATTTGCTTGATGTTGGTTTCACTGAATCCTTTTCCAAAATCCTTGGTGAGTTGGATAGAGAGCTGTTCAATCAGAGCTTTCCCGTAATCGGCGCGATCTTCTCCTTTTTGTTCTTCTTCGACGATGAGGCGGCCGATTTGCCAGTAGGTCTGGACCATGGCGGTGTTGACGGCGCTGCGGACGTTGGCCCGGGCGGTGGTGAGGAGGGTGGCGATTTCTCCGTAAAGGGGCTTGGAGAGGTGTGAGTCTTTTTTGCTCATGGTAAGAGGCCCTCCAGTTCTTTTTGGCCTTTTTGGATTTCTGTTTCGAGGTCGTTGAGGCGTTTGAGGATGTCTTGGGGGGGATCGTGGTGGATGGCTTCGTATTCGACTTCTTTGTAGCGGTTGAGGGAGAGGTCGTAGTCGTTTTCTACGAGGTCGGATTTTGGGACGAGGAAGGATTGGTCGGTGCGTTTGCGGGAGGTTTCGTTTTTGAGATTGTGCCACCTTTTTAAGAGGTCGGGGAGGTCTGATTTATCGGGTTGGGGGGTGCGTTTGTCGTCGAGGGAGAAGCCATCGGCTTGCATGTCGTAGAACCAGACGTGGTCGGTGCCGCCGGAGTTGGTTTTTGTGAAGAAGAGGATGGCGGTGGAGACGCCGGCGTAGGGCTTGAAGACACCGGAGGGCATGGAGACGATGGCGTCGAGCTTTTGGTCTTCGACGAGGAGGCGGCGGAGTTCTTTGTGGGCTTTTGAGCTGCCGAAGAGGACGCCATCGGGCACGATGACGGCGGCGCGGCCCCCGGTTTTGAGGAGGCGGAGAAAGAGGGCGAGGAAGAGGAGTTCGGTCTTTTTGGTTTTGACGATTTTGAGGAGATCTTTCGCGGTGGATTCGTAGTCGAGGCTGCCTGCGAAGGGGGGATTGGCGAGGATGAGGGAGAATTGTTCGGTGTCGCTGGCGTTTGTTTCTTCGAGCGAGTCTTTGTAGCGGATGTCGGGGTTTTCGATGCCGTGGAGGAGCATGTTCATGCTGCCGATGCGGAGCATGGTGGTGTCGAAGTCGTAGCCGTAGAAGGTTTGTTCAGAGAAGCGTTGGCGGGCGGCGGCATCCTTGAAGACGGTGGTGGAGTGCTTGGCGGCCATGAACTCGGCGGCGACGACGAGGAAGCCACAGGTGCCGCAGGCGGGATCACAGATGGTGTCGCCGGGTTGTGGGTCGGTCATGTCGACCATGAGTTGGATGATGTGGCGGGGGGTGCGGAATTGGCCGTTTTGTCCGGCGGAGGCGATCTTGCCGAGCATGTATTCGTAGAGGTCGCCCTTGGTGTCTTGGTCGGCCATCTCGATGGAGTCGAGTTGGTCGATGACGTTGGCGAGCAGGCGCGGGGATGGGAACATGAAGATGGCGTCCTTCATGTGGGTGGCGTAGGTGGAGTCCTCTGCTCCGTCTTGGCCGAGGCCGAGTTTTTTGATGAAGGGGAAGACCTTTTCCTGAATAAGAGTGAAGAGGGGCTCGGCGGCGAGGTCGCGGAAGTGGGACCAGCGGTGGGTGGACTGGGCGGGGGTGAAGATGGGGCTCTCGATGGGTTTGCCGAGGCGGTTGGCTTTTTGTTCGGCGAGGGTTTGGAGTTCGTCGAGGCGCTTGATGAAGAGGAGGTAGGTGAGCTGCTCGATGACGGTGAGGGGATTGGCAATGCCGCCGGCCCACATGGCGTCCCAGATGCGGTCGATTTTTGATTTCAGCTCTCCGGTGATCATTTTTGGGAGGTTGTAGGGGGATGGGGGGATGGGCAATTGCGGAATGAGTAAATGGTTTGGTTGAGGGCGGGAAGGACACTTTCCAAAGTGTCCTTCCTTGAGATGAAAAATGCCGCCTCCTTTCGGGGGCGGCATTTTACACGATTCACTAACACATATGAAAAATTGGAATTGGTTTAGTTCGCTAGGATGTCGATTTTTCGGGGGGCGAGTTCTTTGCGCTTGTTGAGTTGGAGGGTGAGGATTCCGTCGGTGTGGGTGGCTTTGATGGAGTCGGTGTCGAGGTCTTCGTGGAGTTCGACTTTTAATTCAAAGCGGAGGGCTTCGTTGTCTTTGTTTTGGAATTCGCCTGCGAGCGGTTTTCTTTCTCCGCCGATGGCGAGGAGGCGTTTTTCGAGGTTGATTTGGACCTGATCCTTGGCGACGCCGGGGAGGGCGATGGAGAGTTCGAGTCCTGAGTCGAGGGTGCGGGTTTTAAAGCGGGGGCGTTCTGATTTGATTTCTTGATTCATGTTTTTAGAGGGGTGTTTGAAGTTGGGGAGATTAGGAGATCTTGATGGAGCGTGAGCCGGTTCTTTGGGGGGCTTGTTTTTTAAGGGTGAGGTCGAGGATCCCGTGTTCGAGCTTGGCTTGGATGCCTTCTGGGTTGACGTCGTCGGGGAGGGTGTAGGTGCGGTCGAAGGCTTCGTGGAAGGCGTCTTGGCGCTCGGATTTTGCGGAGATGCTGAGTTGGTTTTTCTCGAGCGAGAGGGAGATTTCTTGGCGGGTGAAGCCGGGGAGATCGAGTCGGAGTCGGTAGGATTCCTTTTTTTCGTAGCGATAGGCGCCGGGGGCACGTGTGGCCGGGGTGGGGCCGAAGCTGCGGAGGGTTTGGCTGAGGATCTCGTCGAGGTTTCCGAGGAGGCGATGAGGGGAGCAGTTGGTCAGATTCATTTCTTCGTTTTGTTTTGGTTAACGTCTGACCTCTATGGCAGGAGACGGGCCAAGTGGGTGGAAGAAGGGGGGATCGTTGAATCTACGGGTGGTTACGGGAGGTGGGGGGATTTGGTCATAGAGGGTTTTTGTTCCAAAATGACGCGGGAAGGGTCAGGGTGACCCGACTTTTTGGCGCGGTTGGGGGGGGCTTGGTTGTGAGGTGACCGGGACGGTCACGCCACGGGGTTATGGGGCTGAGAGCTGGTGGGCTAGGAGGGTGGCTTCGATGAGGGAGGTGGAGCTGGCGATGCCTTGGCCGGCGATGTCGAAGGCGGTGCCGTGGTCGACGGAGGTGCGGATGATGGGGAGGCCGAGGGTGACGTTGACGCCGAGGTCGAAGGCGAGGGTTTTTAGGGGGATGAGGCCTTGGTCGTGGTAGAGGCAGACGTAGGCGTCGATGTCCTTTCGGATGGAGGGGAGGAAGGCGGTGTCAGGGGAGAGGGGGCCGATGATGTCGATGCCGGTGGCGCGTGCTTTTTCGAGGACGGGGATGATGAGGTCGATCTCTTCACGGCCGAAGAGGCCGCCTTCTCCGGCGTGGGGATTGAGGCCGGGCATGGCGAGGCGTGCGGGGCGGTTGCTGATGGCGGACATGGCTTGATGGGTGAGGGTGATGACCTCGAGCATGCGCTTTTCGTTGAGGAGGGCGGGGACGCTGGCGAGGGGGATGTGGGTGGTGACGAGGGAGCAGGTGATCTGGTCCGAGGTGAGCATCATGGCGTGGCTTGGCGAGGCTGTTTTTTCGACAAGATATTCGGTGTGGCCGGGGTAGGGTTTCTTGGCGAGGTGCCAGGCTTCCTTGTGAATGGGATTGGTGATGACGGCGGAGTAGGTGCCGCTCATGGCGCCTTCTACGGCGGCTGCGAGGCAGGCGAAGGAGTGTGCTCCGGCAGCTGCGGAAATCTCGCCGAGGGTGATGGGTTCGGTGAGAGGGAGGTCGATGATGTGCTCGGGGGAGAAGGGGAGGTGGAGCTTCTCGGCGAGTGTGGCGAGGTGCTTTTGGCAGCCGAGGACCTTGAGGTTGGGGCAGGGGGGATCTGCGAGGATTTTGAGCGAGAGCTCAGGGCCGACTCCGGCGGGGTCGCCTTGGGTGATGACGAGCGGGGCAGGCATGGTTACTTTCATCAGTTACTCGTCCTCGTCCTCGTTGATGATGATGGCGCGGGGAGGTGGGGTGTCTTCAGGGAAGACGTAGACGGGGCTTCCGGGGTCATCGGTGACTTTTGGTGGAGTCGAGGTGATGCCTTGGGGGTTTTCTGGAGAGATGACGCGAGCGGGGCGGTTGGCTTGGTCGGTTGAGGGGGAGGGCGCGAGGGCGGGGGGAGGTGTTGAGGGTGATTGATTTTCAGGGTGAGGAGTGACGGCTACGAGAGGTTCGGGGTCGGCATTGAAGCTTTTTTCGATGGCCATGAAGCCCCAGATGCCTCCTGCGAGAAGGCCTCCGGTGATGAGGAGGATGAGGAGGGGTTGTGAGAGGTTATTCGAGCTCTCTTGTGATGAGGTTGCGGGGCCGCGGCGGATGGGGGTCGCTCGTTGAGAGCCGGAGGATTTGTCCTGATCTAGGTATTCGATGCCGTCGGATTGGGCGAGGACATTGCCGGTGTTAAAATTCCCCAAAATCTCATGAGCGTCGATTTTGAGGTATTCGGAATACTGGTTGAGGAAGCTTTTGGTGTAAGCGGGGCTGGCGAAACTTGAGTAGTCATTTTCCTCGAGCGATTTGAGGGTAGCCAGGGGGATGCGAGTTTCATGGGCCACGTCCTGCAATGAGAGGCGGCGCTTATCGCGGGCTTCTTGAAGTTGTTTTCCAATGTCAGACCGTTCGTTCATGATGGGGACGATACGTTGAACTAGGTTAGAAAATTAGCAAGTCTGACAAGGGAAAGGAGGATTTTTTGAAAGGGCGTGGGTGGTGGACTCTAAGGTGATGGGGTTTAACGGCGTTTTTTTTGGGCTTGGTCGCGGAGTTTGATGAGGTGTTTCATGTAGCGATCACGCTCGATGAGGTCTAGGTCGACCTTGGGGTTCACGAAGGGATTGTTCGTCCCGTAGAGTGACCAGGGTCCTCTGGGGATTTTAGAAAATTCGATGAAGCGCCAATGGACGGTGGCTTTGTTTCCGACTTTTAGGAAGTCGCGGGTGGCGGGGGAGATGTCGATGCCGGCTCCTTGGTTTTTTTTGTTTTTTGGTCGTTTGTTTCCGAAGACGTATGGCCAGTCATTGGTCACGAAGGGGCCGCAGTCTTCCCATTGGGCGTAGCAGATTTTGCGGGTGCGGGGGCTGTAGATCTGGACCCAGCGGCCCTTGCAGACGGTTTTCCCGGGTTTGCGGGAGACGCGATTCCACCAAGGGATGACGCGTGCGGCCTCTGGCTTGTGCATGCGGTAGTTGAGGCAGTCGTTGTAGGGGAGGGCGATGTAGAAGGGGTTTTGACCCGGGGTGATTCCGGTGGGCAGGAAGCCGGTGCGGGCTTTGGGGTTGGGGTTGTCATAGCCACCGAAGTTGCGCTGCCAATTCTGATCCCAGGAGGATTTGTTGTTGGGGGTGGGGTTGTTCTGGGTGGGTTTTTCACCGATCCAGAAGACGGTGGCGGTGATGGATTTTTTCCAGGGGTAGACGGTGGTTTTTTGAAGTTTGAAGGCATCAGGCGGAGCCGGGACTACGGTGATTGTTGGCCCGCGCTGGGCGAGTGCGAGGGGGGATGCGAAAATCAGGAAAAGGATGATGCTGCGAATCAAGGTGCTGGGAGGTTAGCTGATGTTTTGATGAAATCCAGAGGGGAGTGAAAGAAGGTGTGGCGATGATGTCTATCCTTGCAGGCGGGGCCGAAGCGCGTGACAGTGGTGGCAGATCGAAATGCGCTGTTTTTATTCTTCCGAATTCTACCTTGAGTTGCCCAATGGGCATCCTTTTCCGATGGATAAGTTTGAGGTTTCAAAGGACATGTTGGTGACGAACGGGACTCTGAAGGGAGAGGATATCGTGGAGGTGCAGGCGGCGGAAACTCATGTGCTGAGGCGGGTGCATGATGCCGATTATCTCGCTAAAATTTATCATGGTCAGCTTGATCTGAAGGAGAAAATGTTACTGGGACTACCGTTGACGCCTAAGCTTTATCAACGGAGCGCGACGGAGGTGGAGGCGACGAGGCAGGCTTGCTATGCGGCGTTGGAGGATGGGGTTTCGGCTGTTTTAGCGGGCGGGACTCACCACTCGTTTGAGGACCGGGGCGAGGGGTATTGTGTTTTTAATGATGTGGCGATTGCGATCCGTGATCTGCAGGTGAACCGCCCTGGGATTAAGGTGATGGTGGTGGATACGGACGCGCACCAAGGAAGCGGGACGAACAGTATTCTGAGTGATGACCCGAATGTTTTTACTTATTCGATTCATGTGGGGCGGAGTTTCCCGACGAGTAAGGTGAGCGGATCGATGGATGTGGAGACGGTCCGTTATGTGGAGGGGGAGATGTATCTGAATCAACTTTTTACGACGCTGGCGGCTGCTCTGGATACTTTTTCTCCAGATTTGGTGCTCTGGGTTTCGGGTGCCGATAACCACCGGAACGACCGGAAGGGCCAGATGATGTTAGATCTTAAAGATTTCATGCGACGCGATGAGGTGATCCTGCGTGCGTTTCTGGGGAATCGAATCCCGGTGGCGATTCTTTATGGAGGTGGCTATAATCGGCAGCCGGAATATACGGCGACGATTCACCGTAATACGATTGCTACGGCGGCGAAGGTGGCGCGACAGTTAGGACGATGAAGACTTTTGCAATTGTTGGAGCAGGTGCGGTGGGGAGCTACTATGGAGGGCGGCTGGCGCAGGCTGGGTATGCGGTGAAATTTCTCCTGCGTTCCGATTATGAGGTGGTGAGGGACAAGGGGCTGAGGGTGGAGAGTCTCAATGGTGATTTTTTCCTGCCGTCGGTGGATTGTGCTCGGACGCCTGAGGAGGTGGGGCAGGTGGATGTGGTTCTGGTGGCGTGGAAGGCGACATCGAACCGCCATTTTGAGTCGGTGATCCGCCCGATGCTTCACGATGAGTCGGTGATTTTGACTTTGCAGAATGGCTTAGGGAATGTGGAGGCGTTGAGTGCGCTGTTTGGTCAGAGGCGGGTGATGGGGGCGATGTGTTTTATGGGGATTAATCGCTTGGAGGCTGGGCTGATCAGTCATACGGCGGGAGGGATGATGTCGATGGGTGAGGTGACGAAGGGGGTGACGCCGAGGTTGCGGGAGTTGAGCGAGATTTTTGAGGGGGCAAAAGCTCCGTGCGATGCGGTGGAGGATTTCGTGGAGGCGCAGTGGCGGAAGTTGATTTGGAATGTGCCTTTTAATGGTCTGTGTATCACGGAGGGGGGCATTGATACGGGAAGGCTACTCGAGCTGCCGGGTGGAGAGGCGCGGGTGCGTGAGTTGATGCACGAGGTGCAGGCGGCGGCGGGTGCTTTGGGCTATGAAATTCTGGATAGCTTCGTGGAGGATCAGATCGAGCGGACTTATCCGATGGGGGGGTATCGGCCCTCAAGTATGATTGATTTTGTGAACGGGGCGCCGGTCGAGGTGGATGCGATTTGGGGCGAGCCTCTGCGGCAGGCTAAGGAGGCCGGAGTGGCAGTGCCGCGGTTGGAGGCGCTGGAGGCGAAGATCCGCGGGATGGTTTCCTAGCGGGAGATCACCCACTCGTATTCCGCTGCGATTTGATCGGTGAGGGGCTTTTGCAGCTGCTTGGGGAGGACGCCCCAGGTGTAGGTTTCGATCTCGAGATGGGGACAGGTTTCGGGGTGCTCTTTGAGATAGGAGAGAGCGGCTTCTGCGTGGTCTAGCGTGGAGCTGAGAGGGGCGAGGGGCTCGGAGTAGAGGGGGATGTGGAAGTGGACGCGGCCTTCGGTGGCGGTGGCGGTGGTGTGGTCGTCGAAATCCGGGAGGTCTTTGAAGCGGGTGAGAGGGGTGGTGTTGAGGATGACTTGGTGGAGGTAGGTGGGTTCGTTGAATTGGCGGATTGCGGTGAGAGCCTCGGGGTTTTGGGGGTCGAAGGAGAGGGCGTTGGAGAGGTGGATTTTTGAGATGCGGAGGCCGGCGTCGGTGAGTGCTTTGAGCGAGGTGTGGCAGTCGTCGAACTCGAGGGCGAAGTGGCAGGTGTCGTAGTTGATGCCGATGTGCTTGGTGAGGCGGTCGGTGCTGAGATCGCGGTCGGTGCACCACGTGAAGAAGCGTTGGAAGAAGGCGATGGTTTCTGTGGTGTTTTCGAAGTGGCCGAGGGGCTCTGGTTCGAGGCCGAGGTGGAGGTCTTTTCCGGATTCTAGGGAGAGGGTCTCGATGAGGCGGGCGCAGGCGTAGAGGTTGGCGAAGATGAGGTTTTCGTCGGCTTTAAATTCTTTAAAGGAGCCGGGGAGGGTAGAGACGGAGCCGCCGGAGTCATCTGGGCAGAGTTCGGCGATGATGACGAAGAGGTTGTTGGTGTAGGTGAGGCGCTCTTCTGTGGACCAGTCGGGTTGGTAGACTTTTTCTTTGACGTGGGTGCCGTGGAAGGATCCGTAGGGGAAGCCGTTTATGGTGAAGACGTAGCAGTTTTCCTCGATGAGGAACGCTTTGAAGAGGCGGAGGTTTTTGCCGTCGGTGCCGATGAGTTCAGAGGCGGCGATCGCTGAGAGACGGAGGCCGATCGCAAAAGGTGCGCCATTCGCAACACGGTCGCGAACGGCAAGGACGTCGGTTTTTAGAACCTCGAAGGTTTCCGCCCAGCTTTCGGCAGGGTGGATGTTGGTGCAGTAGGCGAGGTGGTGGTGATCACGAAAATTCACGTGGCATTCTTAGCCGAGTCGTGTGAACCCGCAACGGTGAATGTGTGAACGATTATTCAGTTGGGGTGCGTTCGAGGGCGACGATGCGGTAGAAGAGGTGCGGTGCGGGGCGGGGGTAGGTGCGGGTGATGGTGGCGCCGGTTCCGAAGCGGGTCTCGACTTCGGTCCAGGAGTTGGCTGCGAGTTCGGTGGATGATTCGATGCGGTAGCGGAAGCGGGAGTCGCTTTGCCATGAGATCATGACGTTTCCTGGGGTGAGGGAGAGGGCGGGGGTGGTTGCGATGGGAGGGACGACTTCGTCGGCCTCTATGAGAATCTCCAGCGATGAGGGCTCGAGCGTAAATGAGAGTTTGTTATCCACTCCAGTGGAGATCTCACCACTGCCGCTGGTGAGGAATTCCGGGCTAAAGGAGGAGGCCGTGATTCCTGCGTCGATGAAGGTATTGGCCGAGCTCATGAAATCCAGTGAGAGTTGGTTGGAGCTTTGATCTAATGCGAAAGGGAAGGTTTGGAATTGTCCGTCGCCTGCAGCCGCTATGTTGGCTTTTACTTCCTCAGGGAGAGGGAGGGTTCCCTCGTCCACGAAGAAACTATAGGTGGGGGTGTCTGTTCCGGTTTCGATATTTCCTTCCCAAACGTAAGTGCCGATAGTCACTGTTATGGAGAGATTAAGGTCTGCTCGGTAAGCGCTCGTTGACTTGCGGCCTGGTCCGAAAATACCTGGTATGATGGCGCTTTTTTCTCTCCGTTCGGCGAGGTCACTGTAGGTCATCCGAATGGTTACCGGATCGTCTGGGGTGAGGTCCTGACGGAGAAAGACTCCGGTGCCAGAAGTGAGAGTGCCGGTCGCTTTCCAGACGACTGTCTCGGCGAGGGTCAGAGAGGTGAGAAGTAAGAGGATCGTTAGAGTTTGAAGTTTGAACATTGGCTGAGGAAGGCCTTTGGGTTGTCGTAGATGACTTTTTCGACAATCTCGGGGGTGTGGTGGCGCTTCTTCATTTCGAGGGCTGTTTTGATGACGGCGAGGGGGTCTGAGATGCCCCAGTCGCAGGCGGAGTTCATCCAGATGCGTTCCATGCCGAAGGTTTCGAGGATGTCGATGGCGCGGGCGGGGGAGCATTTGGACTCTGGGTAGAGGGTCATGCCGGCCCAGTAGCCGGCGTCGAGGACGAGGGGGGCGGTGTGTTCTTCGACGTGGTCGATGATGACGCGGTCGCGGTCGACGTTGGCATTCTTGAGGGCGTCGAGGATGAGGCGGGTGCCTTTGAGTTTATCCTCGAGGTGGGGGGTGTGGATGAGGATGGCTTGGTCGTATTTTTTGGCGATCTCTAGGTGTTCCTCGAAGATCATCAATTCGTTTTTGGTGTTCTTGTTGAGGCCGATTTCGCCGATTCCTAGGACGGTGGGTTTGTCGATGAACTCTGGGATGAGGGCCATGACTTCACGGGCGAAGACGGGGTCTTCTGCTTCCTTTGGGTTGATGCAGAGCCAGCAGAAGTGCTTGATGCCGAATTTGGCGGCGCGGGCTGGTTCGTATTCGGTGAGTTGGCGGTAGTAGTCGAAGAAGCCTTGGGCATCCGCGCGGTCGAAACCGGCCCAGAAGGCGGGTTCGCAGAGGGCCTCGCAGCCGACTTGGGCGATGGCTTGGTAGTCGGCGGTGGTGCGACTGACCATGTGGGCGTGGGGTTCAATGTAGCGCATGGGAATTGGTGATTTGGTTACTTGGTCTTCAGCTTGTCTGTATGATTGATAATGGCTTCTTCAATTAAAAAGAAGTGTTTGTCATGGTGAAGCAATTCAAGGTTGTTTCGAATTGCACTGGCTTTGATTTGAAGATCTGAGAGGGGGACATTGGCTCCTTCGTTGTGACAAATACGCGCAATTTCTGAGGTTTTCTGCCAAGTTTCATGATCGAAATCCACGAGTTCCGTGAGGTCGAGAAGCTCTGAGAGGTGCTTTTCTTCTCGTTTACTGCGGGTGCCACAGGTGAGTTCTACCCAAATCACAGGATTAATGGCGATCTGACCTGCCGAGAGGGCCAATTCAAATGCTGGAAGTTCAAGTCGGGTCAAGCTGTCTCGAAGGTAATCGATGCAGTAAGAGGTGTCTGCCATTTTCATGATTGGTGGCGCTGGAAATCTTTTAATCTTCGAGTCGATTCTGCGATGTCAGCCTCTTCGATCTCATCATTAGTCCTCATGTTGAGAGGTTTTTTTTTGATTGCAGCAGAGAGGCGGAGCACTCGTTCCCGCCTTGTATAGTCTTCCATGGCGGCGACGATAGCGTCTTTCTTTGTCTTCGCCTTTGAGAACTGCATCGTCATAGACATGAGGTCTTCGGGAATATCAACGGTGGTCTTCATGGATTCTAATTTACCGAAAAAAGGATTCTTTTCAAGCTTCCTCGTTATGGGCTCCGTGAGCGAATTGGATTCCGGCGCTTTCTAGGGGCTCGGTGGAGTGGTCTGAGAGGGCGAGGTGGACGGCTTGGGCGCGGGTGGTGCCAGCGGGTGGGTTTTGCATGGCGGCGAGGGCTTTAGCGAAGGCGGGGTGGCGGAAGTCTGCCTGGCCTTCGTGGCGGTCTACGCGGTCTAGGAAGGAGGCGATTTCAAGGAGCTTGAAACGTGCGTCCATGAAGTAGAGGTCTTGGATTTCCTTTTTGGTGGGCATGGCTGAGGGGGGTTATTTTGAGATGCCGGTGACGTGCTCGTAGAAGTCTGGGTTGAGATCGGCGAGGGGGCCGCGGAGTTGGTCGAGCTCGGCTTTGGGGCCGTGGATCTCGATGCGGTAGAGCTCGGAGACGGTGAGGGCTTCTTCGATGCAGGAGCCGACGTTTTCGAGGTGGCGGAGGACGCCTGCGGCGCCGATGTAGGCTTCGCGGCAGAAGACTTGGTCATCGCAGACGGAGAAGTCGTAGTAGAGGCAGGTGTCTTCGGTGCTGGTGCGGGCTACGAATTCCTTCATTGTTTCTTTAAAAGCGTCGAGCTTTCCGGGTTGGACTTTGAAGTATGGGTTGATGCTGACGGCTTGGGAGAGTTGGCTCATGGGTGGTATTGTGGACGAGGAAAGGATCAGGGCAAGATTTTGAGGA
>JAULCF011547872.1:0-13073 GCA_032361265.1 Devaleraea mollis
ACTCCGAGCACAGTCTCGCCGCCTCTTCACAGCGAGACGGCACCACCACGGCCACAGCGCCACGGCCACAGTGCCACGTTAGCGCTCAAGCCACAGTGCTTGCCGGGTAAGCTCCTCCAAGCCCTGTCTCTGCTCTGAGTGGAGCAGATCAAACGCTAACTTTGCGCTCTTGGTCTCATAACCTATAAGGTAGATGATCGATGGTTTATTCTAGTGAAAGGTAATTTTTAAGAGCGCTAGGTCCTTATATAGGCCTGAATTACTCTCTTAAATTAAACGTAAACGACTCTAATCTAATTAGTGTTCCGTTAAGATTTTAATCCGTGAAAACGGTAATTAGTCTACTGTAAGCTGAGTGTATCAGGAGCTGCAGATGTGGGATTTCAAAGAATCGGTCTTGTAGTATGTCGTAGTAGAAAGCGTCCGGCGGAAGGTGCCGAAGGCGATTGTATTGGCGTGAGTGCACCAGTGTTGATGACGGAAGAGATAGTGAATGAGCGAACAGGCGTCGGGCGTGTTCGTAAGCGCGATCGGTGGCGTGAATGGGAGGGTGGGTTGGTAGCGAAGTAATGAGCGGCTGGCTGATAACTTGAAGAGGCAAGCGAGTGTGAGAATACCGTTGAGCTTGACGAAGAGGCTGGAAGAGGCGGTCAAGCCAAGTAGGGACGGGAGCTGAGCGGCGGCAGACGCTAGATGTCACTTAATGATGTCATAGTGACAAAATGTCATGTGCTGTCACAAGCGCCATTTCGTTCTCTGACAGTGGAGAGTGTCAATGAACTGTACGCGTACCGGTACCATAACCATAACGGCTTTCCTAATTCCCGGCTAGTTGGGATATAGCACTGGATGTCTACGCTTCCAGCATCTGGGCGGCCCGGAAGTGTTCTACGACGGCGAGCTTCCATCCTTAGAACTGACGGCCTTGGAATCAAGTCGCTTTCGGCAGCGCCACAGCTTCGTCCGACTAGAATCCAGTCTCCCCGTCGTCGTCACGAACCTCTCATCTCAACGGAAATCGAGTAGCGTCCTGCCAACATCCAAGGGCTACGCGTCGCGTCGCGTTCGGGACAGAGATTCTGGCTGTCTGTCGGGCACCATCTGCCCTGCGCGGTTGAATCTCTCCTCGCTATTGGGGCATCTTTTGTTCCGGTCGGGATAATTGCCACAGAATGGAGCGCCCCCGCGCTGTTCGTTCGGCGATGCCGCGCTTGTCCTTGATGCGTGAAAAACTCGCCACCGCCACAAACTCAGACGCAGGAAAGAAAGCTGCGCCGAAGAAGGCACGCAAGGACGCGCTGACTTCAATTGCGCGCGACCTTGAAAGTTCCTCTGTCATTGCCGGTCTCAACTTCTTCACGCGCCGCGAAATTGCGCGCGGCCAGTCCACCATCGCTGAGGAAGATGATGGTGCTGATCCAGAAGACACTGGTCTCGGGTGGATCGAACTTCTTTTTGAGATTCACCTTCTTCTCAACGAGACCGCCGTTGCCGAAGAGAAAAAAGCGAAGCCGATGCTCGCCTTACCACTTCAGGCCGCTGCTACTCTACGCATTATCGTAACTGCCATCATGAAAGAGGACCACACCACTGACACTCTTGGTCTTTTGGCGCCGCATTACGTCACCTGCCTCGTCACATGGCACACTAAGCCCGCCCTCGTCGATATCCTCCCGGACGCCTGGTCGATCTACGCAGACATGATCGCCTACCCCATCTTGCGCGCCACTCTCTCATCTTCTGCTCTCAGGAACTTGTCGGGCATCTGCTTTCAGCAAATATCCCACCGTGGCGCTTTGTATCGCCTCGCTCCCATCCTCTCGTCCGTACGGAAAGTCTTCGTCCTACTCGCCACAGAGGCGCCGGGCTACTTCGCACTGGCTACGCGCCAGAAGAAGCAAATTGGTTCGCCCGCTGCGGGATACTCTCTCATAATGCAGCACGCTTGCTTGCTTCTTTTTCTTGCCCGCACTATGAAGCCGCCCCGTCAGCGCGATGTTGAAGGAATGGCGCTGGCTGTCCTCGCCGCGGCTTCGTCTAGTCATGCCCTCGACCTCGACGGCGCTGTTGCTGTGTGTATGTTGCGGGAGCGTGGGGCACCGGCAGCTGCGGCATGCTGGCCTGAGCGAGCGCACCGTGCAAGTGCGCTGGCGTTTGTTAGCGTGCTTGTGAGGTTAGTGGATGTTACTGAGGGTGTTTCGAAGGATATTGATTTGCTCCGTGAAAGGGTAGAAGAAGATTTGAAAGCGTTTGAAGTAGGTGGACGTGGTGGTCGAGGCGTGCGCGAATCACCGGAAGAAGAGCTACTGGATATTGCAAGTGTGTTTCTTGGTGTAGATGTTATTTTAGAGCGGTTGAGAAATGTCCAGAGCGCTGTCGCTGCGACGTTGTGGCTCAGAGTACTTCATGCGCGTCTGGTCAGGAGAGAAAATTTGGCGATCTTCTCTATTCTTTCTGTCGCCACTGCTGTTGTTAGTGTGTTTCGAAAAGTGGGCGGTGACTCGCGCGCTCTCCCAGCGACTTGTGCTTTCTGGGCCTGCCGGGTTACGCGTGTCGCGGCGGAAATTGGGACTTGTCTTCCCTGTGCTTCGACCGGCGGCATTGGTCGCGTTGGGGGGAAAGGTTTGTGTGGCGGAGGTCGTTTTGGGGCAGTGCCGTTCAGTGCTTTATCTGTTTCTAATTCCGAAGGTCGTGGGCAGCTCGTTCCAGCCGCCAGTTCAGTTGAGGAGATTCTGGAGTCAGACGACGATGGGGAGCGTGAGGATGAAACCGAATCTGATGCGCCCTCTGCTGAATCGAGCAGGTTTGTTTGGTTATCAGTGTACCAATGTTTATTACGGCAGCTTTTGCGGGGACGTATGTCGACAGTGGGCCGCCGCCCAAGTGGGGGCGCTCGAGGCCAAAGTGATCTTTTCGTGAGAGCGGAGTCTGCAGTGATAAGCCTTGCGACGTATCTCGTCTCTGTGGGAGCTGTTACCGGCGTTGACGTGTCTTCGGTGCTGGCTGCTGGTGGAGGAGGAGAGAGTGTCTGGAGTCTGTCTCTTTTCGACGTCACCGTGCCTGCCAGTAGCTCAACAGACACGTTGTTTGACTTCGCTCGGACGCATATTTCTGTGGCGGGATTCGACGTTGAAGATGGCGGAGTACTGAAAGGGAAACTCGTTCGAAAACTGTTGACGGTTTGTGATCCTGTCTCGACGCGGGAAGCACAGTTGCCGGGTAGCACCGTTGTGAATGCTGCATCAGCTGTTCTTGGACTTGTTCGTGGCTCTTGCCGTCAGTTTTGCATGCTGCCGGGGTATGAGTCGATAGCCGAGGACCGGCGGTTAGCGTTGGATTTTGTCGAGGATTTGCGGCCACGATGTGTCAAGTTACTTGATGCAATCCGTGCTGTGTTTTGCTTCTCTGACGAGGTGGATGGAGAGGGTGCTGTCTTGCAGTCTACGTTTTTTCGGGACGTGAAGTCTGATCTGGAGACTGGTATTTTTCCAGCTGGCGGTGGCTGGAATGAGAGGTTCTTTGTTGGCGACCGTGTCAACATCCGTAGCACGGAGGACTCATTGCGAAGCAGTGCGCGCCCCGCTCGAATGGCGGTCGACAAAGGATTGCTGCGTCGCCTGGAAGGCGAGATAGTCGGTATATTGGCAAGGTGTTGTTTGTCTGCAGAACGCTCTGTCAGCACTGGTGGAAAAAGAAATGTGCCCCGCACTTCGCAGAAGGACTGCCCCCGAAACACAGGAAAGGGCAACAGTGGTGTTGGTGACGATGGTGATGGTGATAGTTTTCCTGGTACTATTGACGAGGAGGGTGAAGATGAGGACTCTCTAGAAGCTGACGGATTTGACAGCTTTTTGAACAGCAATCTTCTCAATGAAGATGCACCTGCGCAAACGAACGATGGCCCTCAAACCGCCCCGCTCACCTCAGGCCAGTCTGTAGAGGTCTATTTGAGGGTAGTTTCCTTTTTGGGAGAATACCTGGCGGAAGCGATCAGTCTTGGCTTGCTTACCATGGGTGCAGAGCAGGAGGAACGAGATGGGGCTATCGATGGACGTGATTTGGCCAACTTTTTGGCAGTTATTGTCAAAAAACTTACCGTAACGCCCTTCGACCTCTTCGTGACGAAAACTGCTTTGGAAATCCTGCGACATGCTATGTTGTCAAGCCTGGCCCTGGTTCAGGCTATCAGGAGCAGAGATCAAGGCGGGAGCACCAGCCAAGGGCGTATGCTACGGAACCTCGGTCGTTCCTTATCTGCCAGTGTGATCGACGTTCTTTTTAAATCGCTTTTAAAGCGTCTCGAAACGGCCATTAATCGAGTTGCTGTCACGTGCGTCTCAGATGCGAAATTATTTTCTTCATCTATGGCTTCGCTTTTTCGGAGATCCACAGCATCGGAATCCAGTAAGCGGCAGCGGCCTTCTTATGAGTCGCCAAGATCGAAAAAACGTTCGAAACGTTCGGCGGATAACCATATCAGTGATCAATCGGAAAGCGACGGGCGGTCATTTGCTGATTCGGACGACGACTTTATGAGTGATGTTCTGGCCAATGACTTTGATGAAGAAAACGTTCTGGGCGATGCTTCATTTCTTGGCACTGAACGGCAATCGCAGCCTGGAACTCAGCGCACACAGGAAGCTAACTCGGCGCATGACACACTTTGTGAAGAAGAAATCGTGAGCTTACTTTGTCGTTGCCTTCTTCCGGTATTCTCTCTTGCTCCCGATGCAGCTGATATTGGTGTGAAACAACTTCTTGATTGTCTAGAAAATGTGTGGAGGATTGAAAGGTCGATTGAGTCTGATGAGAAGCGAATTGGTATTGTTGCCGGAGAGTTCGTTTGTCCATTCTATCTAAATATGAGATGTACTATTTGGGATTTACTGCTGGCTGTGGGATCAAGTTTAGCTGTTGATGGTGCGGCGCAGGATATGATCAAGACCGGTCACAAATGGGAAAGCATTGTGAATGGAATTGCAGATGTATCCGCGAACGTATCAGAGATCTTTTCCAGCAAGAGCCGCCCTGTTGTTTCAACGTATGTCGAAAACTTTCGCTCACGTCTTTTACTTTACTTCTCCCGCTTCTTCGAATTTTGCATCGGTGTGGGAGCGCGATCTCGGATTCTACCTGACCCCGAAAATCCTCAAAGACTTCTGGTTCGAAACATCTTAAGATGTGCAGACGAGCTTCAAAAGTTTGGAGGGTCTCGAGTTCGAGTGCCACGGGAAACCAAGATTGTTTTGCTTCGTTTCACCTCTGCCGCTATTGAGCTTATCGACGGTCCGCTGTCGAAGACTTCGAAGGGGGAAAAAAAGTTTCCAGGGCATGACTCCCATTGCTCCCGACTTCGGGCTTTCCTTGAATCTGCTCTTTCAGATTCCGACCCGTCGCTGCGACTTGCTGCTGCAGGAGTGGGACCTATCTTGATACGAGTTCAAAGCTTTTCTCAAGGAGCAGGAACGCCGGAGGTGCAGAGAGACCCTGATTTCTCTGCACTTGCTATTCCTTTCCAGGAATCTTGCATTGACTCGTCGAAAGCCCCTTTTTGCGTCAGTGAAAGTGCAGTTGGCATCGCCGACAATGCCGAAGAATTTGATGATGATTCGGACATCGAAACCGGAGTGACGGGGGAGGAGAAATTGCATGGTTTCGGGCACGAAAGTTCATGGCTGCTCAGCGATTCATGCAAGCAGGAAGCTGAGAAAATTTACGATGCATTTGTTCAGATTGGGGCAAATTGCATGGGCAATTCCTCTATTCTGGCCTTATCTGAAGCTGGAGCGCGATGTGCTCCCGAATTGGAGTCGGCAATTTATTGTCTTTTGGTAAGAGCTAGTTCAGAGAAGATTCGCGGCTCTCAATCAATGGCATTCGGTGCACTTGTCAGGCTTGCAGGTCGAGTCGGATATCGCGATCCAGGTGGAATGTTTCGTGCTCATAGAAGAGATATTTTGTCCCGTTGGATTAATACCTCGAAAGAATTTATTGATTTACCGGCGTGCCTTCTTCTCTCCGGAAATCGTTTCCGAGACGGGGGAATTCACGATTTGCTTTTCGATAATAGTGAGGAGATTGTTCCTCTTGTTCTTGCATCCGATTTGTCCTCATCAACTGAGCTTGAGAAGACCTCTGAGTTTGCTAGACTTATTGACGTAGAGCTCCCAGAACTGTTGCTTGAGAATGTGGTTGGCTGCCATCGGTTGTGCCTTGTGCACACCGAAGCTGGCTCGAAGCTGTTCTGTCAAATTACTGCTGCAGCTCCTGAGCTGCAATCTTCGAAGCTGCATGGAGCGGAAGTGCTATGCGGTATGCTCCTTAGCATTTCTTGCGGTTCTGTGTCGCGTGTAACGAGGGAAAACTATAATGTTGACTTGCACGACGTCGAATTTCGCAGGGATTGCTCGCTCGTCCGCCCACCGCAGTTCGATCCTCTCGTGTGCCTCTTAGGCATGGATCACTATGTAAGTCCGACGCAAATTCAGACCCCTGTTTCCCCAGAAAATATTGGTGGCTTGAGTATGTTTTCTGCTAAATGCATCAAAAGCATGAACTGGCAGAATGTACACAGAAAACTTGTCAGTCATCCTTCTTTTGCTTTGCAGATGCTTAATGAATTAATGCAGCAGCTGAAAGGGCCGCCCGGGCCATCTTCAGCACAGTCCCGAGGTAATGCTTTCATGGCACTCGGTGCTCTTTATCTTGTTGCTGAAGATGTTTTACTCAACGAAACTGTGCTTCGCCTCGCCTTTTTTGACCTAATTGTGATCGGCTTTCGTCACAGAGAGACGGCAAAGAATGCAAAGTGGCTTGTTCTCGATGTCTGCAAGAAGTTTGTGAAGGGCAAGGAGAAGGTGGATAAGAGGAAGCCTATTTCCAAATTCGTTCCGTCGTGGGATAGCGCGTGCGTCGGATGCATGCGTCTTCCAGAACGGCATTTCTTGCGTGATTTGCTGTTGTTTGATTCATTTGAAGAGCAGCGCTGGCTGGAACTTTTGGAACTCTTTACTCCATCGCTTATATCTATTGGTGCCAGTGCAAGTGAAGATCCTTTAGTAGAGATGGCACGGCGAGTGGTCAGAGAACTCTTCAGTGCTGCGAGGGAGATTGACGTCACAGCTGTCCTCGATGCTTTGCCAGACGGAAATGTTTTCAAGACAGAGCGTAGGCAGCAAGAACAGGCATTTAAGAGATTGGTGAAAAGTCAGCTTGATTCCCCGGATCGTCTTCTGGAGTACCACTTATGGCGATTCACATGTCGCCGGAAAGATGCCATGCTTGAAACTAGCGGTTTTGTAGCCCCTATCAAGTCGCTGCGAGAAGCTTTGGAGAAAAATCGCTCGACCTTGGAGACTGCCCTGCAGTTTGAAACTCGCTTGGATTCGGTCGAATTATCTTCCTCCAATTTTGTGTACGAGTTTGCTTGTCATGCTCTTCAAAGCTTAGTATCTATTGTCGAGCACTGCAGACTGCATGACCGGAGTTACGGCAAAATGAGCGCCTCTACTGGTATTATTCAGGTGGATTTCATGGACCAAAACCTTGTCCGGACCAGGCGATGTTGTCATGAACGAGATGAGTTTGCCGTTGTTGAGGAGGAGGCTTTGCGTTGTATTGGTGTGCTCGGTATGGCATGGCCTTCCAGTCTTCCGGTAGAAATAGGGGGTGACCACCCGAACTCATTTCGTGTAGAACCGGAATCTGCCAAAAAAAATGTTCTGAGCCCCGGGGATTGCCTTGCCGTTCGCGTCGCTGGATCTTTGTTGGTGGGGGAAATCCGGAGTGAGAATTCTGTGGCAAGGCAAGCTGCTTGTGTTTCTCTGCTGCGATTTTTTCAGACGCCCTCAGGCAAGGAGATCTACCGCCAGTTGAGCCAGGATTGTGATGGGGAACTTGCCATTTTTAAGACCAAGAAGTTGCTGGGAAAAATGCATTCGCCGAAATTGCTCGATCCTGTGTCGGGTTCGAAAGTAGAGGGGATGCGTCTGGACATTCGTAAGGCTTGTATATGGAATCCATGCCGCGGTGGGGAAAGTTTTTCGAGCCACGAAGTGCCGTCGGCATGGATACGCACTTTATCCGCTACACTTGCCACTGAATGTGACATTGATGCATTGAATGTACTGGTGGCATCTTGCTACGCTAGTTCGGCGTTTGCGTCATCCATGTTTCCACATCTACTGTGTAACTTTGTGAGATGTAATGAAATGAAGCCCAGGGTTGTCCCAGAGATTAGCGGCTTAATTTTGTCTGAGATACTGGAAAACCCAAATGCTCCCGTTGGTGCTCTGCGGTTACTGGTGTCTGGATTGGATGCACTATGTGAAATTGGCATAGCGAGAGTCAGGTCCGATGGTGTTGGACAAACATTTTATACGTCCAGTTCTGGTAGAAAGGAAGGGCTCCCTGGGAGATCGCTAGAGTCTTACGTGCTGTCCATTCCCTACCTGGTAGCTGCTCGAGCTGCCAATCGATGCGGTGCATATTTTTCTGCTTTGCGTTTTGCTTCATTGCATGTCGATGCTGCGTGCATCCAAGCCGAGTTTCGATGGATCCTGAAGGGCGACAGATCTCCTTCCCTGGCTGTGTATTTGGTTAAAGCGAAGGATGAGGCCCGACTGGCTGTTGGAGACGTTATCTCAGTCGCTCTGAAGCATGTAAGTGAGCAGGATGGTCAGAGGGCTGTTCTCGAAAGAGGTGGAGTTACGGCACAATCGGCTGTTGTTGCTTCCGTGGAATCAAACTGGCCTCGACTGCTAGGGAACTGCGATGTCTTACAAGGACTGAGTGTTGCATCCGAAGGCGACTCGGGCAGCAGGTTGATCTCTCCTCTACATGAGAGTGCGCAGCTTTTTTCTCTTGTTCGTGAGCGTCACATTGTTAGATCTATGATTGGCCTAGGATCGCTCAAAGGTGTGGTTAAGTACTGGCACGGCTTGAGGCACGAAACCGTTGGTTTCGATCTTGGTGCCGGTGACGCGCATTCTGCGAACCAGCGAGGTAGTGGTCTGCCCTCGATTGAAGAAGAGGTTCAGGCTGCCTCGGATTTGTTTGAATTAAGATGTGAGGCGGCCTGGAAACTTGGCCAGTGGCAGACTCCTACTGCTTTGTCTATTGGCTATCTATCATCTCGGGAGCAGACCACCGCACCTGCCGCTGGCCTACATGAATTTCTCCATTCAGGTCTGCGGTCTTTGGCCAGTGGTGATATATCTGGTGCACTGGCTTCTGTCGTCAGCGCCAAAGAGGCCATCGCTAATCGTTTGACATATGGTCTATCGGGGAGTGTTATGGCTAGTGTTCGGGAAGCTGCGCAAAGCCTATTGCTGGTAGAAGACATGTACTTGGCTGTTCCTGTTCTGGCAGGTGGCCAGGATGATTCTAGAAGCAGTGCCTTTCGAGCATCTCTTCGACCTTCGTCTGCAAGCAGTGCACTGGAGGTTACTCGATTTGTGGATGGGTCCGACATCTCGACGGCTGAACTTCGTTTCAACGAGTTGAAAAGCACTCTCGGTGTCGAAGCGTTGTATTTGAAAGTGCCGACCGAAGTCCCTGTGTGCAAAGATGATGGAAGAGACAAGGAAATGTCTTTGACTGTATCTAATCCGGTTTTCGCTCGGTTTTCGGAGCTGAGTGGGATATGGCGCCAGCGAGACTCATCTACTATATATTCGCAGCCTCGATCATTGGTTTCCGCTAGCTACACTGAAACGGCTCTCTCCCTTCGTCTAGCTCTTGCTCGGTCTCTCAATGTGAAGCCCCATATTACGCGGCTGTGTGGAGAATTGGCGATCTCTATTCTGGATGGAGGAAGTGGCACGGGATCTTGGTCTCGAGCGGCATCTGCACTAGGTTCAGTGGAGTCGTCTTATGCGTTTTGTGCTCCTAGTTATGAAGCCGGGACGTGGAAGTTAGCTGAGGCTCGTCTGTTTTGGGAGGCCAGCGAAGAGGGTCGAACGAAAATTCAAGCTTTGCGGGATGTGACAAGTCTAATTTTTAATCAGCTTGGCGGAAAAAAGACGTCACGATCTAATGCAGGACTTGGATTCAATTTGTTTTGGGACAATATTGACTGCCTGGAGTGCAACTCTGAGTCGCTGGCCCTTCTTCGGGTTGAGGCTTGTCGGCTGGCTGCGCTGTGGTCGTCCGAGATGCGAGTAGAAGAGCCCATGGCCTTGTTTAATGGATTTTTGAAAATGGGCGCGAGTGCTTTTCCGTCGTCGGTGACTGTATCAGAGGGGAAGTGTTGTGCGTTTTACACCATGGCTCAATTTGCTGACCGCCAGCTGAAGAGTAATGAATCTTATCGGAAAACCGATGAGTTTGCGTACAAGGTTCGGAATGTAGAGAAAATGGAAGAAAACATCAAGCGCGCTGAAGAAATGCAGCGAAACCTCGCGAAGAATCAAATTGCAAAACGGAACAGTCTTAGAAGGTATCTGAAAGACCTAACTGTCAACTTTAAGCGAGATTCGGCTGTTGTGGAAAGTGTTTCAACGTCGATCCGTGATTGGGAGTTTCAAGCTGCCCAGCATTACGCGAAGTGCCTCGGGTCTGGCTCTTCACATGATCTTCGAGCTGCTTTTCGTTTGGTATACATTTGGCTTGAGAGTGGATCTCTTTATCCGAGCATCAACGGCATTTTGGTATCGCGTGTCAGGGGTGAGTCTTTGACGTGCGAAGTACCTACGAACAAGCTTCTTCCTCTTGTACCTCAAATCGTTTCTCGGCTAGGAAGCACAGGAAATGCGGAGTTTCAGCAAGCGCTCGATTCAGTCATCACCGAAATGTCTCTTCGACATCCTAGTCATTGTTTGTGGTTACTCATTTCTGTGTCCAATCTCATGAAGTCCGCTCCAGCTGGTTCTAAAGACCATGAATCGTTGGTGGCTGGAAACGAAACGAAAGCACAGAAGGCGAAGTCTATACTTGAGGCGGTGCAGAGTGAGGACAAGGAAGTGGTGAGTCAGACCCGAACTTTAACGAAGTATTATTTTAAGGTTGCGGAAATTCCTAAGCCAGGCGAAAAAGTGATGTCTATTACTTTGTCAATTCCGAGCGCCGCGAATTTGGATCGTGTCGTAGTTCCAACCCTTCCTTTGCCCTTGCATGGCTATTCTGTCGGCTCGGGCGATCTTCCGACTGTTGTTCGTTTTGAGAAAAAAGCCAAAATACTTGGTGGTCTTTCAAGGCCCAAGCTGCTTCAATGCTATGGATCCGATGGGGTAAGCCGGTCGCAAGTTGTGAAAAGTGACGACGATATGCGGCAAGATGCCGTCATGGAGCAATTGTTTGGCGTACTGAATGAGTTGTTGAATGCGGACGAGGCCTCCTCGACGAGGAATTTGCTGATTCGGACGTATCGAGTTGTTCCACTGTCTCCACATGCAGGTTTTATGCAGTTTGTCAGCAATACAGAAAATCTGCGAGAGTATCTTGTGGGCAAACCGCACGACGACCCCTCCGAAAAACGTGCAGCTCATTGCCGACACCGCCCACATGACACACGGAGCAGCGTCATTTCTAAGGCCGCCTGGGATCTTCACCAGAAGGGAAACACGGATGAGGCGCCTCGGATGAAACTAATGAAAAAGTATTGGAAGGAAATTCACCCCGTTTTTCGGTATTACTTTCTGGAGAACTTTGCTGATCCCAGCGATTGGCATGCTCGACAGCTGGCATATACACGATCAACAGCGGTCATGTCTATTGTTGGATGGGTTCTTGGTATCGGTGATCGACATTTATCCAATATATTGATCGATTCGAAAACTGGCGAGTTGGTTCACATCGATTTTGGCATCGCTTTTGAGTCTGGTAAGCTCTTGCGGACCCCCGAAAAAATGCCCTTTCGTCTTACCCGCGATGTCGAAGACGGAATGGGAATTGATGGTGTTGAGGGTGTGTTTAGAAAGAGCTGTGAGGTCACGATGCAACTTTTGCGGGGGAACAAGGACCTTGTTTCTATGGTTGTAGATGTTCTTATCCACGACCCACTCTATAACTGGTCTCAAGCTCCGCTGAAGGCGCTACAAGCAGGCTCGTCAAAACGCCGATCAAGCAGTACTACAAAAGAGGTAATTGCGCTGGATAGCGACGATTCGGAAAGCGGTGGGCCAACGTTTGGGGCCAGGGAGACTGTTCGACGGGACGGGAACGAGAAGGCCATATATGTTTTATCAGTCATATCTGAAAAGCTTGAAGGTTTAGAAGGAAGTGACAGGCTTTCGGTGGAGGCTCATGTGGCGAGGTTGATTGACTCCGCTCGTTCTTTCGATGTTCAAGCATCTGCATGGCTTGGGTGGACGCCGTGGCTGTAAGCGGTTCGTGGACCGAGTTTTTATTTTTATTTTTATTTTTTTGTTTTTTATTAATCTTGCTTCGTTTTTTTAATCGAACGTATTATAGAATTCCAGGTCCCCGGGGACTGCCCAGGTTGTCCCCGGGGACCCCCTGAATACCCACCAGGTTGTTCACCGGGTGTCCTTGGGGAAGATCCAGCGGAACGTCGCAAACCCGATTGGAGTTTGTAAGTTTTGGGAAACCACCCAGGGGTGAAGCGATTTTTTGTGTGATGAATTGGCAAGTTTCATCTGCGCACAAAAAAATTGTAGACGGAGAACAAGCAACTCTGGATGGGCGACATGAAAGCTCACGGTTTTTCAAGTGAAGCCGGAGCTGTCACTACTGCCACCTATAGATTGCCAGTATCTCACGCACGGCTATGTGGCATACTGCACTCGTCGCGAGCAGCTTAATTCACTGCGGAGTTGTATGGAGTTGGTGCTTAGACACTTTTTTAGCTTGGAAGTAACGATAAGATTCTACTTTTTTGAGGAAATGATACTCTCTTTTAAAACTAACATCTTTACGTGCGTTCTTTGAAGACTCAAGAGTCGCCTACCAAAATTGCCAAGCTTGTTTTGAAAGCAGTCACCAGAGGTTACTTGCCATCGGTGCCAGGAGTTATATATTTCGACGCAGCTTGCAAAATATTGCGTTATATAGTGTCGCGATATGGGCCTTTAAGTCATCTACGGCAAAAGTATAGTTCCACGATGTGGTTGGTG
>JAULCF011548983.1:0-13071 GCA_032361265.1 Devaleraea mollis
CCACTGCACGAGTATCGCCCCTGGCGTTCCGAGCACAAACGATGCAGTCGGCGTGCCCGGTGCAGCTGGCCGCTCGTCTGGTGTGACCTCGCTAGACGGTGCAGAAAGAACGCTCTCCCCTGCCTTGTTCCGAGCAATCACCTCGAAGATGTATGGCTCACCGGCGACAAGATCGTCGTAAGTCACAAACGGCTGAGTGGAGTTGTGATCTCGAACCTCGCCACTGTTCAACCGCACTCGGTAACCCTCGATAGGTCCACCGTTAGTGTCTGGCACTCGCCATGTGACCGTCACTGTCGTTGGGCCCTGCGCCTCGGCAACAACGCCACTCGGGGCGTCTGGACGACCAACGACAACAACATCGACGGTGCCGACCGCCTGACCGCCGTCGCCCTCTCGCTCATCGGCAATCACGTATTCGATCGTTGCGGTCCCAGAGAAGTTTGGATCGCTAACGTAGTTGACCGTTCCGCCATCCACGTTCGCCGTACCAGCGTTTGCCGTAAGCACCGATGCCGACAGCAGCTGCAATGTGCCCTCGCCAAGAGTGTTGGTCGCAGCCGCCAGAACATCGAGCGCAGCCTGCTCGCCCTGATTTATCTCTGGGGTGGCAACCGTTCCAACACTCGGAGCGCCGACCGACGTTTCAGTCACCGTTACCGACACTGTCGCCGTTGCCGTTTCGCCCTCAGGGTCGGTGACTCGAATGATGAAACTCGTTTCGGCCCCACTCGCGGTTATCGGGACCGTGAGCTCCAACTCCGGAGCCGTTCCATTGAGCGACAACTCGCCCTGTGGGCCACGCTCGATCTCGTAGACGAGCCCTTCGGGGCCGTCCGGATCATCGAACAACGTGCGTGCATCGAACGGCAAGACCGTGCCAGCCTCCAACGTGACCGACACGTCAGTTCCAACCGGCGGCTTATTGCTACTCCCCAGGAATTGCACCGAAACACGACCCGACACCAGGTTGCCTGCTGGGTCTTGGACCGTGAACGAGAAACCGGCCTGACCGCGATAGTCCTCACTTGCCGTGAACTGCACGACGCGGCTGTCCCGGGCGCCGTCAACCAACGTCGTTGTACCGCCAACAGCGCCTGCGACACCAGCAAATGTCAGCTCGTCCAAACTGTTGTCAGGGTCCGAGACATACTGACTGAGATCAATCTGTGGAATTGGCAAATCGCTATTCGTCTCGGGCAAGACAATCACTGCCGGATCGATAATCGGAGACAAGTTCTCCTTCACCTCAACCGTCAGGATGGAACTCGCACGCAGCCCCTGATCATCCTCAATCGTGTAACCAACCTCAAAGCTCTCGTCGCCAGCAACCACGACGATCGAGCGGCCATCGATCGAGCCGGCCGCTGCAGGATTGATCGAGACCAATCGAAGCGTTGCAGACGTCCCGTTCGTATCCCGGTCATTTTCCAGAACGTCGAAAGCTGCGGTCTCCCCCGCAGCAAGCGGTCCACCAACATCGGGGTTGGCGACCGGAGGAATCGGCTCGACGACCGGCTGCACAATCACGCTGACCTCGGCATCATCGGTTCCGAGCCGGCCATCGCTGATCACATAGGCGAATGTGAATACTTGCTCCTCGCTCACCGAAGCCGGAATTTCGAACTGAATGAACTTGCCTGACTCCGTGATCTTTGCCTTGCCATCGTTCGACAGCACTTCGATGATCGTCGTTGGGTCATTGTCTGGATCGCTGTCATTCAGCCGGACATCGAGGGTCACGACCGAACCATCAGCCTCGAACACGCCGATCTCCGGGTCGTCTCCGGCAATCGGAGGCCGATTCTCTGTGGGCACCGGCATCACCGCGACGTTGACCACACCTACCGACTCAGCCCCCTCGGTATCTCGGACGAGATAGGTGAACTCATCGGTCCCAAGAAACCCCGGAGCGGGTTCATAGATAAAGCCTGTCCCCGCATCATTCGGAATGATGAAACCACCGCTCGGCGGAGAAGGCGACGCACCAAGACTCAGGCCATCAGATTCCGGGTCACTGTCGTTGGAAAGAACGTTGATCGTTATTGGCGTGTCCTCAACCGTGTACGCCACATCAGGGCGAGCAATCGGTGGAGAGTTTGGTTCATCAGCCCCAACAACAACCACTTGCACCGACGCAGCGTCGACGAGACCCTCCACATCCTCGATCGTGTACTGCACCGAAAACGGAAAGACCTGACCGAGCGGCACCTGCACATCAACCCATCTACCGTTGCCACCCACACCAGCCGGAATCGCGCCGTCCTGGGACGTCTCGGTCGGGCCTTGGGCGCTAGCGATCACGAGCGGCATGCCCTCGGGGTCAAAGTCATTTCGCAAAACAAACAGACGACTCGTGCGGCCAGCACGCACTCGCACCGAATCATCATTCGCCACCGGCGCCGCGTTCTGAAAAGGTCGCTGACTTCGGTTCACCACCACCTGGGTGAAACCAGAACGGGCCTCACCGTCAGAAACCGCGTAGTCAAATATTTCGACCGAACCGGCGCTCGGCTTCATAGCAACCGTGAAACCAATGCCGTCGACCACAGTGATGTCGAGATCATCGTTCGGGTTGATCTGAACGACCCCGATCAGATCACCGTCGGCATCCCCATCATTCTCAAGCGCACGCACGAGACGGTTCTCTCCAATCGCCAACGTGACATCGTCACGGACAGCGATTGGCGGTCGGTTCTCTTCTGACTCTGTCACCTCAACCCGGATGAGCGCGGTGTCGGACTCCCGACGATCCGTTGCGGCGTACTCAAAGATGAACGTGCCGGCCTCGGTCGGCTTGAACACAAACTCACCGTCATCGGTGGTCGACACGAACCCGGGAATCGGTTGACCATCGACACTTTGCGGTTTCTTTCCGACGACCAGCAAGTCGTTATCAGGATCAACGTCGTTGTCGAGCAACAGCAATCGCAACGTTCGGCCAACCTGGGTCGTACCAGCGTCGTTGCTTGCATCAGGGGGCGAATTCGAGTCATCTAGCCGCAGAACAATCCGCAGAATCCCTTCCTGCTCTGCCTGCCACTCATCCTGCAGCAGATAAGGCAATTCAATCTGGGCCACATCCACAGACGAGGGCAACTGCAGCACCACCGTTCCATCCGGGTGGGCCGACAACACCGTCACACCGTCGCCGTCAGCTATCTCGGCCAACGAGAACGAATCACCATCCGCATCGAAGTCGTTCTCTAAAAGATTCGCCGTGACGGTCGCCCCAGCAGCGCCCTTTACGCGATCGAGAACGGCGGTTGGCGGTCGGTTGTCCTCCTGCGTTGACGGCAAGATTTCCACCGTCACAACTGCCGTGTCCTTGAGCCCGTTCCCGTCGCTAATCTCGTATCGAAACCTCACTACGCCAGGGGAGGCTTTCGGAGACACCTGCACCGAGTTCGCCGAAGTCGGCACGTTCACGTCTGCCAAATCGCCACCATCAAGAACCGTGACATCACCGACAAGAATCACGTCACCATCAGGATCCGAATCGTTACCCAAGACATCCACCACAACCGAGCGGCCCAGGCGAGTCGCCGCTTCATCGTCCTGAGCAATCGGCGGATCATTGACCTCGTCATTGTCGAGCTTGTCCGAATCCGTCAGACCCGCAGTTTCCGATGCCTGATCCAAACGCTCCTCGATGTTGTCCCCATCGGAGGAGTCGTCCCCCTCGTCATCGTCATCGAGCAGATCGGAGAAGTCCTCGATCTCTGCGAGCGTCAGATCTGCACTCATTACATTTCCTGAACCGTCTAGTGCATCGACCCAGACCTTGCCGTTCACCAACCGCAACTCGGCATCAGCAGGCCCCAATGAGATGCTTGGGATGATCCCTCCATTGGGACACATCGCCCAAAAATCAAGAGCCCCCGATTCTCCCCCCAACGTGTGAAGACAACCGTCGTGGAAGATAGGAGGCGAGGAGACCCGCACTCGCTGATTGTCCTCGGTCGCAAGGTCAATGACTGACCCGTCGGACACATCGACAAGAAAGGCCTGGCCAGCCGGAGAGACGACGCCTACCCGGGGCCACCCTGTAGATTCGCGCTGGATCCACTGAACATCGACCGGCCGCTCGAGCTGGACAGCCGAACCGCCGTTGGCAGTTGAAACGAACCAATCCCCGTTGTCACCAATAACAATTGCCTGCATCGAGGCCATCGAGATATGGCGCGGCTCCAGTCCCGCGGGAAGATCAACAATCTTTGGATCGGAGCCCTCTTCTGGCGATGGCCAAATCACGGACGTTTCGGTAACGACCGCTATCTCACCAGTCGAACCAACAAGTACTTTCCCTGGCGAACCGCCCACGTATAGCGGCGAGACCTCATCCAGGTTCTCGACCGCGAGATCTCCAAGATCCAGATCCCACAACCGCGAGGTCTCCGGCTCGAACACCACAACGCCTTTAGTTCGAGGCTTCACGACAGCACCGCGCGGCACCGACGTGGTCGACCCACGTTCTGCCCCAGCCCCATTGATTACGCGAACCGAACTCGATGTCCGCTCATGGACCAAGACAATCCCGTCCGCCTGGAGCGCAGACGCCTCAGCGCCCTGATCGAAAGCGGCCACATCACTCGTCACCTCACGTGTGGTGAACTCGACATGCGCGAGCTTTCCCTTCGACCTATCGACCAACCACGCACCTCCATCATTCGACGTAGCGCGCGTCGCTTCCCGTCCGTCAGCACGCGCTGCCAGCACCAGAACAGAGGAGAAGACGGCGAGCGTGAGCAACCCCGCCAGCACATTTCGCACGCGATCGCTCATGAGTCGAAGGCCTCCAATAGGTCAAGATCCACCCGACTAATCAACCCAACAGTGAGCACATGGTCGACCAGCCGCTCCCGCCGGTTCGAGGCCAAGCCGCTGCTGTCACCCTTCAAACCCGCAACGCCCAAACGGTCAAACTTTGCACAGAGGTTGTCGAGCTTCCGATTGAACTTGGTCGTCGACCAACTAAGTCGCGACGCAACAGCGCGATTCGGCGGGATCGCAGAAATCGGTGCGCCGCGATCGCGCAACCGCAACTCCGCCAAGGCAACAAGCAACAGCCGCTGCTCTTCATTGAGCGGTACGTCCGAGGCCGTGATCGTCGGCGAACCAACAAGCGGCTCGTCGATCGTTGTAAAGATCTCACTATCAGGCATCGAGACGATCAGCTCGTACACGCTTGGCCCAGCCTGGAATCGGACGACAGCATCTTGAAACGGCATCGGCGCAGACGAACCCGGCGCAACCGTCATCCGACTTGGAGAAGCCTCATCACAGACTTCAATGGCGATAGCTGAGCCAACATTCGATAACCACCAATCCCCATTCCGCTGCCGGAACGCACCAACACGGCGATGAAGATACGGGTTCGTGTCGACCTCGAGATCCGCATCTCTGCCGAACGTGAGGTTGTTTCCAGGCTCAACGACGTGCAATTCGCCGGCGAAGTCGATCTTCAATGTGCTCATGATGGGTCTCTCCTTCTAAGGGCAGATGGATTTCCAAGAACTTTCAGCCGCTCTCGCCGCGAACGTGAGCGTCGAACACGCGCCACGATCGCGTCGCTTCGTTCCCAAGCAACGTTCGCCCGGTCGTCGCCGTCATGGGGCGGCGCAAAGGCGCTCTGATCAGCAAGATCAGCGAGCTCACGAAGACCAACTGCGCTACTCACCGAGTGCTCGGCGTGGCCGGCAAACTCGTGGATAGACGAATTCTCGGGCGCCATCACACCAAACTCGCTAAGGCGATCTGCCGCCTCGAACCAAGCACCCGCGACACGGTGATCGGCTGTCGCTGCTTTCCGTCGACGCTGGCGGCGAAAGGCCTTTAACGAAGTGAGGAGAAGCAGCCAACTTCCAACCAACAGCAGAGGTAGCCCAATGGCGATGGCGCCGCCAATGACGTACGCCGGAATCCCTCCGCTGTCCTCGGGGTCTTCTTCCTTTGCCTTCTTGTCTTCTTCATCGAGCTCTTCTTCTGGAGCGACTTCCTGCTCGGGCGGCGGCGGAATCGACGGAGGCGGATTCGGAGCGGCAACGCTCTCCGTACGAGTACCCGACTCCTCAAACGATGGCTCGTTGTCCCGGTCCGGAGTCACATCGACCGGTATCCAGCCGCGCTCCACAGTGAGAACTTCCAACCACGCAGAAGCGTGCGTCCGCGTTACCGCAATCTCGTTCTTTCCAAGCTCGTCGGCCGGAAGCAGGTATCCAACAACGACACGAGCGTTGAGTCCTGCGTTTCTCGCCGCTATGCCAGCGATCGCAGCGTATTGTTCCTCATTCCCAACGAGTGAGTCGGTCTGGAAGAAGCTCTCAAGACGGCTCCAAGAATGCCCGGGGCGAACTCGCTCCTCGACGCTGTATCCACCTACGGACAACTCCTCTTGAACGCGCTCCAACTGCGGCCAGCCGAAATCGGCACCCTCGACTATGTCAGCGGACCAACTTCGAACAGCCCCAGCCTGTTCAGCAATTCCGAGCTCCGATGGCGAAACGTAGGTTAGCGATGACAACGTTTCACGATCGAGGGCAGGCCATGGCCTCGCCACCACCGTGTACGAAGCAGCATTCGAACCCGTTGGGATCGCAGCGGTTCCGGTGCGAGCGTTGAACCGCAAAGATCCCTCCGTTTCATCGGACAAATCAATCTGTTCTGCCCAGCCTGGCAACGGCAACCACGGCCCCTCGAGATTGCGGATCTCGACCTCAGCTTCGATCAACGACCGAGTCTCAAGCGGCGGCTCAAGCTCGACAGGCGTAGAACCATCGATCGGGACAAACGGCGCCAACCCGCCTATCTCAGCATCGCCAACGCTCCACGTCGTACCATCGAACGATGCAAGAGTCGCCAGCGCCCACCGCTGCGGCAAACCCTCGCCTCGAACAACAAAGACCACATCGTTACGAACATCCTCGGCGTAGTTGCTCTTGATCTGCGCCAGAGGGCTCGGCTCATCCAACGGATCCCAGGGCGGTTCAAGCCACTCGCGAAGATCGAACCGCTCACGGCCCTGCAGACCTGGAACAAGCGGTGCGACCAGAGGTGCACTTACAGCAACAGCAACCAGCACCGCTGCGGCGTACATCAGCCGAACCCTGCGGCGGACCACCGTCGTGTTTCCGATCTCTTCGTCTACCTCAAACCCGAGCTGGCGTTGCTGACACCAACCCAATGCCAAGCTGAGTGCAACCATCACCGAACCTTGGATCAACGCCAAGCTTCGAAGTTCGACACTAAAGAGCAGCCCGATACCGAAAGCGGCAGCGGGGCTCAACGCGCCGATGATCGCCACTCGAACGTGCCGGATCAGAACTGCCCCCACCGTGCCCGACAACCAGGCCAGAGCGAATGGCAGGGCGAGCACCTCGCCGACTGCATCAACGGGCGGAACCGACGACAAGAGATCCGCCCAACCCCCGACCAGTCCAGCGAAAAAGTTCCGATAAGAGGTCGTTGACGGAACCGGACCGCACGCGATGCCGCCCATGAGCATCGCCAGGAAGATCGAGACCGCCACCCACTCAAGAGTCAGCAAGGAGAAACGCTTACCAATGACCATCGCTCCAAGCGCAGCGAAAGCGCCGAGAACCGCCGCGAACAACAAACCCGGCCCACGAATCACGCTCGCCAAGGAAGACCCAGCGACCACGCTCATTATCGCCAGCAACGCCATAGAAGGTGGAATGTCTCGACGCAGCTGACTCATCGGGAAAGCCCCGTCCAAGCGGTCACAAATTGATCGAGATCAAGACAATCGATAACCCGCGCGTTCGGCAGAACAACTGGCGCCGTGTCCGCCTCCACGAATCGAACAACGATGGCCGGGCCGTGCCTACGGGCAGCCGACACCACCTCGAGTAGATCCTGTGCGCTCGCAGGTCCCGTTACGTAGACAAATGCAGAAACGCTCTGATCAGTGAGTCGAAGAAGTTCGTATTGATCTACGACTGAATTTGACGGCTCGTGTTGCTCGGAGCGGCAGAAGCGATCCAGAGCAGAAATCACATCAGATGGCGCGGCAGACGTCACGATTTGCTGCGATCCCACCCATACCGCCACCGGCCGACCTTCATGATCGGCACTCACGATGTGAGAGGCAGCAGCTTCTAGTGCATTCTCAAACCCTGATGGCGACATTGCATCCGGAGAAGCGTCAACCAAAATCCCGAGATACGGCCGCCGATTATCAACAAAGTGACGGACCATCAACGTGCCCGTGCGGGCCGTCGACATCCAGTGGATGTGGCGGACATCGTCTCCCTGCTGATACTCACGAATCGCATGAAACGCCACGTCACCCGCAGGCGACGTGTCATAGGTAGGACCTTCGAGATCCTTCACAAATCCAGAGCGCGTGGCAGGCAGCAGCGCCACCCGCGGATGCACCCAAAGCAACGTCTTTCCCGTCTGGCCAAGGTCGCGACGAAACAGCCCGAGCGGATCAGCACGCGTTATCAACGCTGGCCCCACTTCAATCACGGCCCGCCTATTGGTAGGGAGCGTTACGATTGCCTGAGTGCTCGCTTCCGCCGCTAGCGCTGGAATATCGATCGTGCGAGCAACACCATCGATCCTGTCCTCAACAACACGCGGAGCAGACGGGCTGCGCCCACGGTTTGCGATATTCAGAACAGAGGTGGCGCGCCCACCGACCGGAACACGCGTTGGTTCAATGTCTCGCGTGACCTCCAAAGACTGACCACCAACCACGAAGGGCAATGCCAGCAATAACGCTACGAAGAAGCCGGCTGCAATCGCAATGAACTCAATCCACCCGAGCCACCATCCAACAAGGTACGCAGCGACCATGCCCAAAAACGCGCCTATTCCGAGTGCGGTTATGGGTACCCGACCGCTCATGCCCGGACAGGAGCAGGAGCGTCAACAACGTCCAACGTTCGACCGATGAGAGACTCGGCCGATACTCGCTCCAATTCTGCGGCTGGCGTGAGCAACAGGCGATGGCCCATCACATAAGGAGCCACCGTCCGAACATCATCGACGTTCACATAGCTTCGGCCTTGTGAAGCTGCCATCGCACGAGCCATGTTCATCATCGACACCGAACCACGAGGAGATACACCCAACCGGACCTCCTCCAGCTGATGCCGAGTGTGGTCACACAACCTCACGATGTAGCTGCGGATTGCGTCCTCGAGGTGAACCTTGCGAACCTCGGCGATCATGCTGGCAATGTCAGCGACCTTCACGATCGGCGAAATGCTCCCAGCACCAATTCCTTCACCAACCGTCCGAAGCATGTCCACTTCAGAATCGTGGTTTGGATAGCCGAGGCCAATCTTGATCATGAAACGATCAAGCTGAGCCTCTGGCAGACGATACGTCCCTTCTTGCTCCACCGGGTTCTGGGTTGCCAGAACGACAAACGGCTGTGGCACTGCGTGAGTTGTCCCGTCGACCGTTATCTCGCCTTCCTCCATTACCTGCAACAGAGCCGACTGCGTCTTTGGTGAAGCCCGGTTGATCTCGTCCGCTAGCACCACGTTTGCGAAGATCGGTCCGCGATGGAAGTCGAAGGTCTGTTCTCGCTGATTAAAGATCATGCCGCCAGTTACATCAGACGGAAGTAGATCCGGCGTGAACTGAATTCGATTCCAAGACCCCTCTACCGACGCTGAAATTGACTTTGCAAGAGTTGTCTTTCCGGTACCCGGATAGTCCTCCAAAAGGACATGCCCCTGAGCGAATACCGCAAGCGTGACCATGCCAACTTGGTCTCGTTTACCTTTGACGACCTGGCTAATATTGTCCACTATCGCCGAAAACCACTGTTGAAACCACCCGTAGTCGATCCCGTCCACAATCTTCCCCCTTGTTATCGCCGTACCGCGCCGAAGCGCAGGATTCTCGAAGGTACAGCGTCTGACACATGCCATGATTGAGCCAAATAGGCCCCCTCATCAATTGCAATGAGGAGTGTCGCAGTCCCCGCGCAACCATTGCGCAACAGTCGCCACCGGGGAGTTGAATGGGGGATTTGTTGTGGATACTGGACTCAATGCCGACTTAGAAACTCCCCGGTTTTCCCAAAATCAATTCAGCTGACAGTTGGGCGCATTATGGGAGATATAAAGTGACATCAAGTCGCAACACATATTGCCTCGGCCTGAGCCGGTTCTTGAAGGGATTGGCCGTTAGGGCGGCTATCTCCCAGGAGGGTTTTGCCATCCCGTTCCATTCATGGCACCGCAGTTCGCAATGGTAAGTGTGGTACTGCCGCCTGGACCATTCGAGATAATTCCCTTGACGGAGCGGCCGCTATTCGATTGGCCATTCACTCCAACAGTCACGTGCGAAGTTGAGGCACCGTTATTGACGTTCTGTATCGAACCGTCTTGGTTGATCACCATCGTGAACGATGTCGTGTCTGCGCCGGCACTCCAATTCCAAGTTTCAGACCATGTATAGGTTCCAGCATCGTTGTAGAAGAAGTCGTGGAAGCGACAACGCACGTTCTGCGCCAGGGCTGGGGACCCAACGACCGGCTTCGTTCCACCATGCTGCTCACATGAACCCACGCTTAACGCGTTCTCCACACCGTCACGCTCAGCAATAATTTTCCGCAACGAGTTGTCGGTAGTCGTGAACGGCCCGGGTTGAGACCCGATATCTCGACGTGAGCCGTCGGAGAACTCGAGAAGATACGTGTCGACCAAAGCCGGTAGCGGGCTAAACGCCCACTGCACGTCGACATCATTCCCCAAGTATTGGCAACCCTCGTTGTCGGGACGAGGTGGCGGATCCACGACCACGGCCGCCACGTTCACCGTCTTGGTTGCGCTGTCCGTCCCTCCCGGGCCAGTCGCCTTCATCGTCACCTGGAACGAGCCTGCTGTTGAATAGCGATGTGTCGCCGAAGATCCAGATGAGGTACCACCATCGCTAAACGTCCAAGAGACCGATGACACCGCACCGGTCGAGCTATCGGTAAAGGTGACCGACTCGCCCGCCTGCACAGAAAGTGAAGAAGACGTAAATGCAGCGCTCGGGGCTGCCACATCTTGCACGGCGGCAACGGCAACCGTTCGAGTCGTGCTGCGCGAACCTCCCGCGTTGGACGCAGTGAGTGTGACTGTGAATGTGCCTGAGCGACTGTAGCTGTGAGATGGGTTTGTCTGCGAAGACGTCGTACCGTCACCAAACTCCCAGCGGTAGGTGTTCCCCGACCCTGTGCTGGAGTTCGTAAACCTGACCGAATCACCAACCTCAACAGAAGTCGACGAAGACGTGAATCGTGCCGTTGGAGAATCGGGTGTAGTCGGAGACGTAACGGTTGGTTCAGTCGGTTCTTGCTGGCGTGTCACCGGCGGAGATACTGGATCGACACCAACGCTTTGGTCGGCAACCGGGTCAACGCCACTCGACGGCGACTCAACAGCACCAGCCGTCGCACTTCCCGCACTAAGTGCCGTGCCGCTCTCACCGCCACTACCGTCCGCGTCCCCCTCTTCCTCGGCGTCTTGTTCGACTTCAGACACCCCCTCGCCTGCCACCTCTGGAACCACCTCACTGGACACTTCAGAATCTCCGTCGGCCTCCTGAGAATCGCCGACTTCAGAATTTGAATTCGAACCGCTGCTTGCCGATTCCGCCGAGACAACGGGATCCTCTCCACCGCCCAACGCAAAAGCAGCTCCGACACCTAAGCCCATCACAACCACAAGCGCTGCCGCAGCGAGGATCCACACGCCCTTTCTTTTGTCATCATCTTCTTCATCGAGCGGCAAGCGCTGACCAAGATCAGCAGCCTGCGTTGTTAACCCCGACTGTTCGTACGGGAACCCAGCCGTATTGCGCGCCACAGTCACGTCGTCGGTGTCCATCCCCACGGCAACGGTGAGATGGTCATCGTGATCACCACTCGAAGGAGGAGGCAACACCTCGCCACCCTCGCTAACGACATCGAGAAGAGTGACCATCTCGTCGGCTGAAGCGGGCCGTTCACTCGGATTCTTCGACATGCAACGAAGAACAAGATTCGTCAAGGACTCCGGAGTCCGATGAGGAAGCCGCTCGGTAGGGACAGGGTCGTTGAGGACCGACATCATGACTGAGGCCGGGTTCGTATTGTCCTCGGAACCAAACGGGGCTGTGCCAGCAAGCAAGGCAAACAGCGTGGCGCCAAGTCCATAGATGTCAGTTTGCTCAGAAGGCTTGGCATCCCGAAGACGTTCGGGAGGGGTGTAAGCAGGAGTCATCATCGCTGCCGACATGGACGCAGTACTACCCATCATCTCTGCGATTCCAAAGTCGCCAAGCCATGGAGCACCCTCGTCGTCCAATAGGACATTGGCTGGCTTCACATCCAAATGCAGAATTCGCTTCGAGTGTGCGTTTGCTAAGGCGCCGGCCACGGAACGCGCTATGGACACAGCCAACTCCCACTCCAACGGATCCTCAGTTAAGCGAGTCTGGAGAGAACCACCTTCATAAAGCGGCATAGCGAGATAGGGGTCGCCACCAGGAGTCACTCCAGACTCGAGAATCGGCACAACGCCGTCAATTTCCTGCAGTTCACCCATCAACTTGCGCTCACGTTCGAAGCGCCTATTTACCGCTTCATCACCGGCACCGCGAAGTATCTTCACCGCCACCTGCTGATTCAACACATCGCTCGAAGCTCGATAGACGTGTGCGTTTCCACCCGAACCAATTAGCGAAAACTCGCTGTAACCCTCTAATTCCATGATCGCCCTTTTCTCCCGCTATAGAAGACGAATAGCACGAGGTACCTACGTATTCGCACACCGCTACGGGGGGACAACTCCCCGGTTATGCCCATCCGTCGATCGAGTTTCCTTCGACAGATGCTGGTCCGAAAGCGTCTTGTTGCACCGGCGAGTTTCCTGCCTCACCTCTCCCAGGAGGACAAATCAGGTGCAGCTTCATCACCTTCACGCCAACCGCGGGTCAGCGTTGGTTGTTTGACGCACCTAGGCCTCGAGCAACACAGCGAGCTGCTGCTTGCCGACCGTCTGCCACCAGGTGATGTGGGCTTGGACTACGCCTGACATCGTCTAGCCAATTGATGGATCACCG
>JAULCF011550094.1:0-13065 GCA_032361265.1 Devaleraea mollis
GCCCTCATGCACTCGATCTCGTTCGAGAATGGCCATGCCCGTTACTCGAACCGGTTCATCGAAACCGACGGGTTCCTGGCCGAGCAACAGGCCAAGCAAAGCCTGTGGGCCGGCATCACCGAACACCCATCGAACGCCATCGCCGATCACGGCTCCGGCGCCCGCACCATGATGAAGGACAATGCCAGCACCGACGTGGTCGTCCACGGCGGGCGGGCCTACGCCAGCTTCTACCAATGCGGCGAGCTGTACGGATTCGACGCCCGCACCATGGAGCCTCAAGGTCGCGCCGATTGGCACGGCCGCTTCCCCGCCGAGGGCGTCTCAGCCCACTGCAAGGTCGACGAACACACCGGCGAGCTGTTGTTCTTCAACTATCACCAGCATGCGCCGTACATGCACTACGGCGTGGTCGACCGCGCCGGCTCGGTGACCAACTATGTGGACATCCCGCTGCCCGGACCTCGGCTCCCCCACGACATTGCCTTCACCGAGAACTACACGATCCTGAACGACCTGCCGCTCGGATGGGACGAACAGGCCTTGGCCGACGGCTGGTTCACCAACAAGTTCTGGCGAGATCTTCCCAGCCGGTTCGCCGTCATTCCTCGCCACGGCACCACCGCCGACATCCAGTGGTTCGAGGCTGACCCCACCTTCGTGTTGCATTGGGCGAACGCGTACGAAGATGGCGACGAGATCGTGCTCGACGGCTACTTCCAGCACAACCCAACAGCCCGCGGCGTCGACCGCTTCACCGGCGCCCACAAGGGTTTCGAGACGCTCGACATGAACGTGCTCGAAGCACGAGCCCATCGTTGGCGGTTCAACCTGGTCACTGGCGCAACGACCGAAGAGTCCTTGAGTGAGCGCTGCGCCGAGTTCCCGATGGTGAACGGCCGCCATGCCGGGCGCCATCACCGCTACATCTACGAGGCGCGCTGCACCCCCGGACTCTTTGCGTTCGATGCACTCATCAAGCGCGATGTCGACGCCGGCACCGAGACGCTGATCGAATTCGATCCCGGTGTCTTCGTGAGCGAAACGGTCATGGCACCGCGCGACGGTTCGACCGCCGAAGACGACGGCTACCTGGTCACGTTCACGTCGAACATGAACACCAACGAGTCGCACTGCATGATTCTCGACGCGTCCGATCCCACGGCTGGCCCGGTCGCTCAGATCCGTTTGCCCGAACGAATCAGCAGCGGCACCCACGCCACCTGGGCCCCACTCTCAGACCTGGGGTAGTTCGCCTTTTGGCTCGTTCCTCACCAAAACGCTGCTTGAGGTAAGCCCTCTGTGATCCGGGACCGCTGCGCTACCTTCAGGTAGTCCGCCATGGTCGTTGCTCGCAGACGCTGTCAGACACGCGAGTTTTCGGTGGCCAGATCTACCACCAGAAGCCGCCGGCGGTGCCGAGCCCGGTGAAAGCGCCGACGCTCGGGCCGATGCGGTAGCGCACGATTTCGATGATGTCATCACGCAGAGCCAGGCGGCTCTCAAGGCCCTCGTAGTACGGCATTGCTGAGGCGTCGGCAATACCGAGCGCGACGCGTATGGGAGCGCCATCAAGGTGCATGGTCGAGGCAAGCATGTCGGTGATCTGTTCGGCGTCATGACCGACTCCGACGGATTCGAAGCTGCCTCCGGGCCCGCCGCGAAACACGTCGACACCGGTGGCCGAGGTGTCAAGGGCCACTCGCCCACTGGCGTGGAACAGGTCGGCGGCACCAAGTGCGGTCACGTTGTACAGCCGACCAGCAAGGCCTTCAGCGGCCGCTATCGCCTGGTCGACGCTGCCCCCTTCGTCCAAGATCTGCGCCGCCCGCCAGACACAGCAACTCACGCCAAACGACAGCGTCTGACTATCAACAAGGTGCACGTCGATGTCGACCATCTCCGATGCGATCCGGGCGCTGTTGAGCGTGCCCGACAAGGCCGCTCCAACGTGAATGGAAACGACCCGATCATGACCAGCATCAGCACATGCTTGATAGGTCTCGGCGAATGCGCCCGGGCTCGGCTGACTGGTCGACACCTCGGGGGTGCCGTCACCAAACAGTGCGTAGAAACCGTCGGCGTCCAGGTCCACACCTTCGAGATAGCTAACACCGTTGACTGTTACCGGAATGGGCACCACGCGGACCCCGTAGCGATCTCGCAGCGCCGGCGATAGCTGCGAGTTCGAATCGGTAACTAGTGCGGGGCCCATAGAACTAGAACCGTGTCACGGGTGCCGAATATTCCGCGGCCCAATGCCGACGCACTGATTGCAAGTTCCGAGTGATAGCTACGTGTCGGGTTGGTCGGTCTGCGGCGGTGGGCGATTGGCCTCGACCGCGAACCGGTACACAATCGCTGCGCTCGACACGGCCGCAGCGATCGGCATCGAAGGCCCGGCAGCGGGGGCCCACGCGTTCGGGAGTGCTGCTCTTGTCCACCACGCGGCGAGCGCTGTCCAGAGGCCGCACGTAGCGCCAATGGTTGCAACCGGTTTGGCTTTCCAGAAATCACTTTTTGCCGCCACGACGCCGAGCGCTATGTCGACGGGCAGATACGCGGGGAAGGTCGCCATCATCTGACCAAAGCTGGCAGCAACACCCTTGCCGCCACGGAACCCTCGGTTCGCGGGGAAACAGTGACCCAACACCGACGCGCACGCGGCGACGTTGGCCCCGCTCGCTCCGGCCACGGCTCGGCCCACCTGCGCGGCCACGACCGCCTTGCCCATGTCCATTCCAAAGACCGCGGCGCCCGCCCGCTTGCCCAGCAGGTTGGTGATGTTTGCAGCTCCAGGGTTGCCCGAGCCGGCGCGGCGAGGATCAAGCCCGCGGGCCACGATTTCGGCCGAGGGCAACAAGCCAGCCCCGTAGCCGGCTGCCGCCACTGCAAGTATTCGAGCTCCAGCAACGCACGTGATGGCCGGAGGCACAGGTCAGCCGTCGGCGATTGCGATGTCGAGTTCAGGGTCATTGCGATGGCGATACCAACGCACGAGCTCGATGAGTGCGGTGATGCTCAGGGCCGTGCCAAATGCGAGCCAGAAAGCCTTGCTGTGGTCATCTTCGAAAAGGTCACCGAACGCGTAACCGATAATCGCGGCGTAGCTCGCCCACAGGGTTGCGGCCACGATGTCCCACGGCAGAAACCACTTCTTGTACGGCCGTTGGGTAGCGCCACACGACAGGGTCATCAGCGTGCGACCGCCGGGGATGAAGCGCGCCGTGATGAGCAACAACCCACCCCGCTTGTCGATTTGGGCGGCCGCCTTGGCCATCTTTTCGTCGCCGTCGCCTTTCTTTCGCCCGAGCATGCGCGTGACCCACGGGCGAAATCGCTTACCCAAGGTGTACGCGATCGAGTCGCCAAAGAAGGCTCCCGTTGCGCCCATGACAATGACCAACAGCAAGAGCTGGTCGCCTTGGCCAGCAGCAATTCCGCCGATGATTACGGTCGACTCACTCGGCACGACCGGCACGATCGAGTCCAAAAGGGCGATGATAAAGATCACCAATACGAACCACCATCGGGTGGAGATATCGCCCAACCATTCGGTCAGACCGTTCAAAACGTCGAACACACCCGAAGCGATCATCGGCGCTAAAACTACTGCGTCTGGGGCACAAAGTAGGCCTTCTGACCCGGCGAATTCACTTACCCAAGGGTTCCCTCTTGCCTAATCCACTAGGCCTACTACTCTTTGGGCGCATGTGGAAGACCTTCGTTGCATCACCGCTCGCTGGCGGATTCGCCGCGGTACTGGGCTGGGTCGGCGCGTTGCTCTTCGAAGATTCAATGACGGCAGCTGAATTCGCGAGCCTGCGTTTGGGCTGGGCAGGTGCGCTTATTGGCGCGGTCGCCATCATGTGCGTGCTTATGTTGTTCCTGGGCGGCAAGACGGTTGAACCCGTCGTCCTTATCGTGACCGCTGCGATCGTGACCGGCGTGCTCTGGAACAGTCGCGAACTACCGTTCGCGACACAGAACTTCCGCGATGGCACCGAGTCGGGCTACTGGTTCACCGTGACCATGATGATTCTTATTTTCATCCTGCTGCTCACTGGCCTGCGTTCGGCCCGAGAGTCGAACAATCGAGCTCGCGGCTAGCCATCACACTGGCACAGCAGTAACGGTAGCGATTTAGAGCGAACGAATGCCGTCGAGAAGTCGGCGCACGAGTTGTTCGTTTTCTGACGCAGCGGTGTCGTACTGCTCGACATGGCCGCTGGCAGTCAAGTCCGCTACGAGTACTCGAGCAACACCAATGGCCTGCCCGGTCTCGATAGCGATTTCAAAGATTGAGAGTGGTTCGCCACCGCTACATGCGGCAACTACGGCTGCGTGATCCGGTCCGAGGCCAACGGCAGAGCCTTGAGCCACCACCAGTGTTTCGAGCGCGATCTCGCCGGCAGCGCCCACTGTCCTGCCACCCGTGATCATGTAGGGGCGGACGAATGATGCGTCGGGGGTTGGTTCTTCCATCATGGCAAGTTTCCGGCTCGAACGTCGGTTGACGTCATAACACCACTGGGGTCAGTGGCGCAGGTGCGTTCATATCTCATCGGCAGTATCGCGCATCATTTGAGCAAGAGTATCCACATCGACGGGACCAGGGCGCAGCTCAGTCGAAGCGCCGACTGCAGCCAAACCGTTTGCAGCACTGTTTCCTCGGACTGCGGCGAGGGCATTCTTGTTTTCGTTTGCCCATTGAATCGCAGCAAGTTGCTCCGGGGTCAGGCCCGACTGCGGCTCGCTGACAACTGGTTCCTCGACGAGAACAGGTTCGGCAGCGATCTCGGTTGGGGCCATGGCAGCAGGTGCTATTTCGACAAGGTCGGAAGCGCCGGGCAGAGAATCAGTCGCTTCGGATGTAGCCGGGGCATCGAGATACGAAGGAACGTCAACCTCGTGGCCATTGACTGCGGGTTCGTCGACGACTGATACTTCAGCGACTGCTGAGACTTCGGCGGTCGGAGCGACCGCTGATACCTCGGCGGTTGGGGCGACGACTACCGGCTCCGATGCGGCCTGTTCTGGCGCACTCTGGGCTGGCTTTGGGGTTCGTTGTTTGGCCAGGGCTTCTACATCAGCAAGCACTGCTTGTGGCACGTGCACCCGTGCAGTCACACCGCCGGAAGGCGTAGGGACGAGTTCGATAGCGACCCCGTGGCGAGAGCCAAGGCGAGCCACGACATCGTGACCGAGATAGGCAGGTCGGTCATGGTCATCGACGACGCTGGCAGGATTCGAGAATCGCTGGTTTGCAATCGCCATTTGTTCTGGCTCCATACCGAAACCATGGTCCACGATCTCGAGCAGGTAGCCGTGACCGGTTGCGCCACCTCGGACCAGCGTGGCTGCGTCCGGCGATGAGAACGACGTGGCATTTTCAAGAAGTTCAGCAAGTAGGTGCGCAAGATCGGTTGCCACTGAGCCAGCAACCGCTATCCCAGAGACGTCTGCGATGGTCACCCGGTTGAAGTGTTCGATTTCGCCAGATGCAGCTTGAATGACCTGGTGCATTGAGACCGGACGGTTGAGCTGACGGGGCGACGTCTCGTCGGCCAGGACCAGCATCGATTCCGAGGTGCGGCGCATCCGCGTCGCCAAGTGATCGATTTGGAACAAGCGTTGGAGGTTGGTCGGGTTGGCTTCGTCGTGCTCCATGCCGTCGATGAGACCCATCTGACGGGTGAGCAGGTTCTGAGAACGGCGGCCGAGGTTGACGAAGCGATCAGCATTACGTTGCTGCATGCGTGCCTGTTGCACGGTGAGTTCGACGGCGGCTTGTTGCACCTGGTTAAACGAGCGAGCAAGATCTTCGACCTCGTCGCCAGAGTTCAGGTCAATCAGCGGCAGCGCCGCAACTTCGGCGTCGCCACGAGTGCTGGCTTCGATGAACTCAGGTAGCGCTGCGGCGGACCGCATGGCTGCGCTGCGTAGTCGCACGATCGGGGCGGTGATCTGCTTGGCGAACGAGAGCGCCAGCACACCCGCAATGATTGTTCCAACAACGGCGATGGCCGCAAGGATCACGGTCGTCGTCGACGACGTTGCCGAGATGTCATCGGCCAGAACCTCGAGCGAAGCAACAGCTTCCTCCGACAGATTCCCTCGAGCCGATGCGACGGCATCGTTCGCGGTGCTGGCCAAGGATCGAAGTCGAACGATCGCTAGGGCAGCCACGGCAAGGGTGACAACGAGTGTCAACAGGACGGTACGCAGGAAGAATTTTCCGCGCAGTGTTTTTAGGAATGGACGAGCCATTAGAGGTCTCCGGAAGCGGTTGTTGCGTGATATGCGGTTGGGGTGGGGCGGTTAGTACTCATCTTCGAGGCCCTTCTCGGCCTGGGCACGAATGCGACTCGCATCGGTTTTGGCGGCTTCGAGTAGTGCCTCGACACGGGCTCGGGCGGCCGTGATCAAGTCGGTGTATGTCTGCTGGCCTGAGGCCATGAGTTCGTCAAGTTGCACCTGACCAGTGGTCTGAATCTGATCGGCGTCGGCCATGGCTTCTTCGATGATCGCGGTGGCTCGAACGTTTGCTTTCGCAGTGAGCGTTTTGGCCTCGGAACGGATCTGGTTCGCTTCGTCTTCGGCGATCCGCAGCTTTTCGGCACTTTCTGCCGCAGCTTGTTCGATCTCGCGTTCTGCGGCGGCTGCGCCACGTTCTTGGGCCTTGGCCATGGCTTCGGTGAAACGGTCCTGCGCGCTTTCGCGAAGTTCGTCGAGTTCGACCATGACGGCCTCACGTCGAGAGGTTGCTTCGGCGATCAGGGCAGTTGCTGCGGCTTGCGCAGTCTCACGACTCTCTGTTACTTCCGCGGCCGCCGCTTCGATGAGACCAGCCGACGCATTTTCTGCGGCGCTGATTGTGTCGGCGGCTTTCGTCTGGGCGGCAGTGGTGAGGTCGCTGGCTTCTTGCTCAGCAACAGCCTTGATTCGAGCTGCTTGTTCTTCGGCGTTGACAACAAGTTGTTGCGAGTCAGCGATCGCACTGTCGACGACCGCAGTTGCTCGTACTTTGTATTCTTCTCGGGCTTGTTCAACAGCGATCGCTGCTGCCTTCTGTGCTTCGAGATCGGCTTCGGCAACGATGCGGGCGCTGGCTGTGCGAGCCTCGGCCACCAACTTCTGGGCTTGTTCGTCTGCCTTGGCCACGGTCTGAGCGGCGCGAGTCTGAGCACCCTCGAGCAGCTTCTGGGCTTGGACCTGACTTTGGTGCAAGATGGTGGCGGCCTGATGACGCACCTCGCGGGCACCATCGACTTCGTCGTAGAAGTCCAGAGCTGCCGGCTCAGGCGCGAGCGCTGCTGGCTCAGCAGCGGCGGGGGCCGGCGCGGCCATTGCCGGTGCTGGCGTTGTTGGGACGGGGGCTGGAGCTGGACTGGCCGGCAACGATGCGGCAACAGGTGCAGCAACCGGAGCGACGTCAGCAGTCAGCGATGTTGCTGGTGCGGAGGGCTCAGCAAGCACAGCTTCGAGCGATCCGTCTGGGTGACCGATATCAGTAATAGTCATGCTGAATGTGAGCGGCGATGTAGAAGCGTTACTCGGGCAGTGGTCCCTAGCATCGGCGCAACTCCTTCTGGTGTGGGGGGCATGGTGTCTCGTTGTGGGGTGGCGGAGCGGTTGGGGCCGATCCCGTGAAGCGAAGCTCGCATGGATCAACCACCCATCGCGTTGTGGGCTTGGTGGTCTTGTTCGTGACCGTCGTTCTCATCTGCCGGGTCAGCCGATTCCGGCACCTCAGCGCGAGTCTCATCACTGTCGATCAGACCCCAGGTAGCGAGCTCAAGAGCGACGGCGGCTTCGGTTGAGTCGGCAAGTGAAAGCTCGGTTCGCCCATTGGCAATATCAACCAGCAAGCGCCAGTGTTCGGCGAGCAGGACCACGGCCGAGCCTTCGGCAATTCCTTGCGGGTTCAGCCGGGCTCCAAACAACATTGCTGGTTCGTCGCCGCCATCGGCTGGCCGGCCTTCAGCGGAAACAACCGGACCCGAAGCAGGAGCCCGGGTGCTGTCCTCAGACCATGTCTCGGCCTCGGCCTCGTCAGCGATTTCACGACTGTCGTCCTGGCCGTCGTCGGCGGCAAGTTCTCCGGCGGCCACTTCTTCAGCAGCCACTTCTTCAGCGGCGGGCCCGTCAGTGGCGAGTTCTTCAGCGGCGACTTCCTCAGCAACCAGTTCCTCAGCAGCTAGTTCATCGGCGACGAGTTCTTCAGCGGCCGGTTCATCAGTGGCGAGTTCTTCAGCGGCCAGTTCTTCAGTGGCCAGTTCCTCAGCAGCAAGTTCGTCGGCAGCCAGTTCCTCAGCAGCAAGTTCATCGGCAGCCAGTTCCTCAGCAGCCAATTCCTCAGCAGCCAATTCCTCAGCAGCGACTTCCTCAGCGGCAACTTCATCCGCATCCAATTCCTCAGCGGCGAGTTCCTCGACGACCAGTTCCTCAGCAGCAAGCTCTTCAGCAGCCACTTCCTCAGCGGTAGGTTCTTCCGCCAACTCGGGAAGCCTCGTCGTCAGTGAGGTCGTCGGAGGCGGCACCAAACTCGTCGGCGGCAGCCAATGCTGCGGCCACGAGTGCATCCAGATCTTCGACTGCGGTTGCGTCGGCCTGGGCGCCATCGTCGCTCGGGGAGCTGGTCAATTCGTGCGCACCTGCGCCCAGCAAGGCTTGCATCTCCGAGAGCAGTTCATCAGCAGTTGTTGATTCGACTCGAGACGTCGCACTCTCGAGTGCGGCTCGCACAGCCAGGATGAAGGCTTCTTGGATGCCACCGCCCGAGGTAGCTACGCCCTCGACAAGAGCATCAGATGTGCCTAGTCCAAGTCCGGTTCGCACCTCGTCAAGTGGAATCGCTCCGTCGAGGTCCCGCTTGTTTGCCACCACAATGATGGGAGTCTCAGCTTGAGGATCGAGTTCATCGAGCAGTTGTTCAAAGGCAGTAATAGAGGTTGCGAAGTTCGCGGCGGACGTGTCAGCAATGAAGACGACGACGTCGCCCCAGTCGATCAGGTGGCGGCGGCGATCTGCAAGCTCCGTTTGGCCAGGGACGGTGACAAGTTCAACCCGGATTGCACGGCCTTCGTAGCTGCCGGCGCTGTAGCTCATCCAATCGAACCAAACGGTTCGGCCATCGTCTACTTCAGGAGTAACGGCATCGCTACCCATGGCATCGCTTAGTGCGTAGGCAGCAGTTGTTTTGCCTGCAAAGGGCGCACCGTCGAAAACAACTCGGATAGTGAGTGTCTGCTGGGTTGTTTGCTCGAGAGTTGTCATGTGTGTCACCTTGTTGCGCCCAAGTGGGGCCAACGTCATGGGTATAAATCGGGTGCGGTACCCAATACGTGAGGCTTTTGGGCACATTCACCTATTTGAGCTAACCGGATAGCCTCAGCGAAGAGAATTATATCTCAAATGCAGTCTCTGTGGAAGTTGGATGGATGGTCTCTGACAAGAATGCAAACCGGCCCGCACCACCACGGCGAGTCTGAGCCGCACCTGGTGCAGCCAACAACCGTTCGCGCTAGCGCTGCTCAGATCGTTTGGCGAGCTGCAGCTTGATCGCCTTTTTCAGCAACGGCTCCAGCGTGTTGCCGGTTTCGCGATTTGGGATCATGGCGCCCAGAACGTCGTCGCCCGCGCCAGCAATGCGCATCCAGCCGGTTGTTGCGTTCCAGTTAAGTCCGCGAATATCGGCCAAGTCACAACGTGGCGGACGCTCGATCCAGCCCGAGCCGCGCACGTAGTCATGGAAGGCGTCGCGCCCTGCGGCTGCGCCGGCCGCCATTTTTTCGTTTTCCGCGAACGTGAGTTCTGGCGTAATCCAGAGGTGACGATCCGTCACCACGATCGCTTGATGCCACCGACCCGTAGGTCGTGGAATCACCCAGCCGAGAACCACCACGTGGCCACTAGGTGACGTTTCTCCGTTCGATACTGACATTGCAACAGGAGGCTCGTTAGAGCATCCGTTCGAGGATTAGCTCGAACAGATCAAGCAGCGTTTGCTTGACGGCATCGCGCTCTCGAGCGTCGGTTGTTACGACCGGAGTTGAGTCTGGCACCTGGAGTGCTGACCGAATCGCCGGCAAGGGGTGAGCGAGCTCGCCACCAAATTTGTTGACCGCAACCACAAACGGAATGTTGCGGGATTCGAAGTAGTCGACCGCGTAGAAGGAGTCGGCAAGCCGGCGAGAGTCAACCAGCACAGTGGCGCCGAGGGCACCCTTGCTCAGGTCGTCCCACATGAAACCGAAACGTTCCTGGCCGGGCGTGCCGAACAGAAACAGCACCAGCTGCTTGTCGATATTGATCCGACCGAAGTCCATCGCCACAGTTGTGGTGGTCTTCTGGTCGACCTGCGAGGTGTCATCGACACCCAGCGACGCAGTGGTCATGCGCGCTTCGGTACGAAGCGGATCGATTTCGGAGCAGCTGCCCACGAAAGTGGTCTTGCCGACGCCGAAGCCGCCAGCGACCACGATCTTGGCAGACATTGGATTGAGAAGTTCAGAGTTGCTTGACACCGGCAATAATCCTCGTGAGGAGGCTGACACCCGCATCGGATGCAGCATTTATGGTTTTATGAGAGCGTAAATGGCCACTGGCGATGAGATCGCCGATTAGGACCATTGTGCTTCCCAGGGGAATGGATAGGTGCGCCGAAATTTCGGCGATTGAGATGGGCTCGTCACACATCTCGATGGCTTTCGCAGACTCAAATCGCAGCCGTCGAACATCGACGTCTCCGATTGTCTGCACGAGCGTTTCGAATGCGAGTCCGTCAACGTCGGTGTGGGTACGCCCACCGGTGAGCAGGTAAGGACGAAGAGCTCGCGACTCGTCGTCTTCGAAGACAATGTCGTCTTCTACCCAATCATCTCGTCGTGACATTACTTTGTTCCTAAGTTCTCAGTGATTCCGGGATCAGACCCGAAGTGTGTTCTTTAGTTCTTCGATCAACGCTGGCGTGAGAACGCGGCCAGCTCGATCAGCGAACATTGTCATCTCGTAGGCAACCATGCCCAGGTCGTGATCCTTACCGGTCACGACACCGAGAACAGAACCTTCGTTGATCGTTGCGATCAGCAGGAAGCTGTTCGTCATCTCGATCATGATTCGTTCAACACCCGGTTCACCGAAGCAGCGGGCTGCTCCCATGGTCAGGCTTGACAGGCCAGATGTAATTGCAGCGAACTGGTCAGCGATTGCACCGGTGAGGTGCTCTGACGACGCCAGCTTGATGCCATCAGCCGAAACGGCCAAGGCGTGGTCTACACCTGCAGTTTCGAGGACGAATGTGTTCAACAGCCAGCTGAAGCTGCCAGAATCTTGAGTGCTCATTGTGGGTTCCGTTCAATTTCTTTGGGGGGATTCTTGGGGCTTCTAGGACTATTTGGTCGAGGCTTCGCCGCGCTGCACACCGGTTTGGAATGCAGAGAACATCGAGCCGACGTTGGTTGCCGTCTCGGCAACGTCTTCAGATTCTTCAACTGCAGCGGGAGCAACAGCGGCCGGCATTGCGCCGGTTGAGGGCAGCGTGGCTGCTTGCTGCAACGTGGCCCGAGGGGTGCGCTGCGGCAGTCCTGCTAGTGCAGGTTCAGGAGTTCGAGCAACGGCCGGAGCCGGTGCAGGCGGTGCTGGTGCCGGCGGTGCTGGTGCAGCCATTGGCGCCGAAGGAGCTGGCGGTGCAGGTGCTGGCGGTGCCGGGAGTTGATCGACTGACGTTTTGGCAGATGCCGATTCGTACTGTGGCAGCTCAGGCGCTTGACCGAAGTCGATTGCCGTCTCTGCCTGCAATGGCTCGATCTGAGCCTGGAAAGCATCAGCAGTTGCTTGCTTTTCGGCCTCAGCCGAGACTGCGGTGTCGCGGACGGGGAGGTCCTCGAGCTCAGCTGTCGACGCTCCGTCGCGGACGGGGAGGTCCTCGAGCTCAGACTCAAAGGCGCCGGCAGAAGCTGGGGCATCTTCGGACTCGGCCGTGGCTGGTTCGATGTCTTCGCCGCGGACAGCAAGATCGTCGGACTCAGCTGGCAGTGCTGCGATGTCTTCATCGTCGAAGTCAAGCGCAGTCTCAGCGGTGAGCGCTGCGAGTTCGGCATCAAGGTCGAGGCCGTCGTCCATGGTGCGCACTGGCAGATTGTGTTCGCCAGCTTCAACTGTTGATCCAGCGGCTTCGCTCATCAACGATCCAGGGATCGAGATACGAGCGTCGGTGCCACCAATGGTGGCGTCGGTCAGGAGGACTTCGATGCCGTGGCGCTTGGCCAGATGGCCAACCACGAACAAGCCGAGGAAGCGGGTAGGCGCCTGGTCTGGTGGAGGCGGATCAGCGATCAGGCTGTTGTGCTCAGCAAGTTCTTCTGGCGGCATACCGAAGCCCTGATCGTTGATCACGATTCGGTAGTTGCCGTCTTTCCAGCGAGACGAGATGTTCACGTGTGTGCCGGGTTCCGAGAACTGCAGTGAGTTCTCGAGAAGTTCTGCGAGCAAGTGGGTCACGTCAGCAACGGCGTTACCCGCCATTGGTGCATCGGCGAGCGACAAGATGTCGACCCGGTGGTAGTCCTGGACCTCGGCGAGGGCGCTTCGAACAACTTCGGCGGCAGGCACTGGCTTGGCCCACTGGCGAGGTGTCGTAGTACCGGCAACAACCAGGAGGCTCTCAGCGTTTCGACGCATACGAGTCGTCATGTGGTCGAGCTGGAAGAGCTGCTCGAGCTTGTCTGGGTTCTTTTCGTCGTTTTCGAGTTCAGAGATGGTGCTCAGCATGCGCTGCAACAGCTTCTGGTTACGTCGACCAAGGTTTACGAACATCTCGGCGATGTTGCGGCGGCTTCGAGCCTGCTCTACAGCAAGGTCGAATGCGGTGAGCTGCACGTCGTTGAAGGCGTCAACCAGTGATCCCAGCTCGTCGTTGCTCTCTTTGGGCAGGCGTTCCAGGCGCACGTTGGCATCGCTTGAACCTAGGGTTCGTAGCTCAGCAACAACACTAGGCAAACGGTCGGTGGCGATTTCTTCAGCACCGATGAGGAGCTCTTCCAGCGGGCGGACCACAGAGCG